>JARCFY010000002.1:11021961-11241961 GCA_029233225.1 Lepidodactylus listeri | reverse complement strand
TATCTCTAACCTCCTCGGCTTACGACCTTGAAGGGAAGTGCCTCCTGTTATGTGTTACCAGAACCACAGGTGTTATGTATTCTATTTTCTTAGTTTCTCTGGGAACTGTTCTCCCAAAATGTTCAACAGTATATCTCTCTGAGAACTCATTTCGCCGCGCTTTCCTTGGGAACTTTGGGCCAGTATAATTGGGTGCCAAGAATTCTCTGTATTGATTGGTAGAGGGTAGCTGGGCCATATTTCATATCCAGTATAATTAAGATTGTAATTCAAAGCTTAAGCATTAGTAACAGAAGTGTCTGACCAACATGATCTTTTCTACAAATAAAGGACTATCTGTTTAAGGAGACCTGTTCTGGACTATATCTGTTGGGACAGTATCACACCTATACCTGAAGAGCCAGTCTGGTGTGGTGGTTAAGTGCACAGATTCTAACCTGGGAGAACCGGGTTTGATTCCCCACTCCTCCACTCGCAGCTCCTGGATGACCTTGGGCAAGCCATAGTTCTGTCAGAGCTGTTCTTGAAAAAGGGCAGTTTCTGTCAGAGCTCTCTCAGCCCCACCTACCTCCCAGGGTGTCTGTTGTGGGAAGAGGAAGGAAAGGAGATTGTAAACGGCTCTGAGACTCCTTCAGGTAGTGAAAAGCATGGTATATATCCAATCTCCTCCTCCTCCTCCTCTTCTTGTCCTGCTCATCCTGCACCTCCTCTTCTCCTCCTCCTTCTTCTCCTCCTCCTCATCCCCTGGCCACAGTGGCTCTGGTGTCTGGGAGCCATTCTGCGGGCTGCCACTGGGCGGGCGGGCGGGGATCTAAACACCTCAATATATTTTTTGTTAAGATTTCAGATTTTTCTGCAAACCTGGCAGTCCCCCAAGTTTGCAGGAAAATTTGTTTAGCGTCAGTGTGGCCCTAGTCTGCAGATCTAGATATCCACACAGATGGAGGCCAGACATCTCTATTCAATATAGAGATGTCTGTCCATATCCTGCCCAGCCTCCGATGGCCACACTGAGGACGCCTGAATGCTGGAGGGAGAGAGCTTTCCGCTTTCCGCTGGACGGACTCAGGAACTCAGGGGTGGTAGTTGTTTTCTGCCCCTCCTCTGGGAACCTCGTCGATGGCAGAGTTAGAGGCCGGATGCAGATGGTTTGCACGTTCAAATGCTTACTGTGCAATTCCATCCTGCCCAACAATAACGTTTTGAAGTGAACAGAATTGCTGAACTGGCCGGAAATCAAGTCACCTTTTCCTCAGTGACTGTCAACACTCCAAAACTCAAGTGAGCTCCGGACTGTAGTGAGACATCCAGTTTCTATGGTTGCAATCGGCCACCTGCAGCTGACAAATTGGATAGGGAAAGAGGTTTCAGATGCGTGGGAAGCAGAACAGGGGGGACACGGCCATTGTGTCTCTCCGTCTTATTCTCTTCCCGCTGCCAGGCCTGCATGGTGATCCAGCACTTGTGGAAGTCAAGGTAACTTTTTAGACCCGGATTGCCATCCAGAGGCCCATTGCTGGGAATTCCTTTTGGGGAAACGAGCCAGATGGAAGCAAAGGAAACAGAATGAGAGGGAAATGAAAGCTGAGCTGGGCGCATAAGACCCGAGTGAACGCGATAGCTAGACATTCTGTATCATGGATGTGGTTTTTAAATATAATCAGCCAGGGTCCTTTCGTAGAAAAAGAGGTGCAGAAGCTCATTAGCATAACTCATTAGCATAACTCATTAGCATATGCCACGCCCCCTGACATCGCTGGAAGTGTGTCAGAAAGGGAATGTCAGTTTCACCCCCATTATACCCTATGGGCCATTGAAATCAATGGCAAAACTCATAAGGTATATGAGGGGCTGGAGGAAAGGGGGTTTGAGGGAGAGGTTCCATATTTGCAGGATAGCTGCTGGGGCCTCTCCTTGAAATACCCACCAGGTTTCAAGAAGATTGGACCAGGGGGTCCAATTCTATGGGCCCCCAAACAGGTTGCACCATCCCCTCCATTGTTCTCTATGGTGGGAAAAATGTTACTTTTTTCCCACCATAGAGAACAATGGAGGGAATGGGGGCAACCTATTTGGAGGCCCGTAGAATTGGACCCCTGGCCCAATCTTCTTGAAACTTGGTGGGCATTTGGGGGAGAGGTCCCAGAAGCTACCCTGCAAGTTTGGAGCCTCTGCCTCAAACCCCCTCCCCTACAGCTGCTTTTAAAATTGCCGCCGAATTTCGGCGGCAATTCAGCGGCATTCTCTGATTCGGCCCGTGGCTGCCCTACTGCCCCTCCTGAGCTGGCGGAGCTGCGCTCCACCTTGCTCCGGCCCCAAAGGACCCCTGTAATCAGCCAATCATGTTTGCCGCTCAGTGATGAGCAGAGCCAGAAGTGCAGGCCCTGTTGTGATGACGTCGCCTGGTAATGACATCATCACACCGGGGACATTGGGGGCGATGCTCTGGTTTGTGGGCAAAACTCTATGGTTTGAAGTCAAATTTACCATGGAGTTTTGCCCAAAAACCAGAGTGTCGCCCCCACATGATGATGTCACTTCTGGGTGATGTCATTGTGTCGGGGGCTGCACTTCAGGTTTTACCAGAAGTTGCCCAACATCACTTCCCGCCTCCTGGAAGGGTGTCGGGACACACAGTGGATCTGGCAACCTTATCCCCCCCCCCACATGTAACAACTCTGGATTTCCTTAGTGGTTTCCCATCCAAATACCAACCAGCACTGACACTGCTTAGCTTCTAAGATCTGATGAGATTGGGCTAGCCTGGGTCATCCAGGCCAGGGCAGATGATTGCCATTGCCTGCCTCTGCATAGCAACCCTGGACTTCCTTGGTGGTCTCCCATCCAAGTACTAACCAGAGTCGACCCTGCTTAGCTTCTGAGCTCTGACAAGACTGGGCTAGCCTGGGCCCTCCAGGTCAGAAACTGAGACTTTACTAGCAGGCCTTGTTAGTGGACCTCCTGATGGCCCCTGGGTTTTGGCCACTGTGTGATGCAGAGTGTTGGACTGGATGGACCAATGGCCTGATCCAACATTGGCTTCTCTTATGTTCTTATATGGAGCAGAGGTCCATCCATGGCCATTAGCCACAAAGGATAGCTGGAACACTCTGTCTGGGGCAGTGGGCACTCCCTGAAATTGCTGAGCAGTCGGGTTAGAACAGATAAAAGGAAGTACTCCTTCACCCAAAGAGTGATTCACACGTGGAATTCATTTCCACAGAAGGTGGCGGTGGCTACAAGGATGGACAGCTTCAAGGGGGAACTGGATAAACATATGGAGCAGAGGTCCATCAGTGGCTGTTAGCCACAAGGTATAGATAGGAACTCTGAGTCTGGGGCAAGTGATGCTCTGTATTCTTGGCGTTTGGTGGGGCAACGGTGGGAGGGCTTCTGAAGTTCTGGTCCTGCTGGTGGACCTCCTGATGGCCCCTGGGTTTTGTCCACTGTGTGGCTCAGAATGTTGGACTGGATGGGCCATTGGCCTGATCCAACATGACTTCTCTTATGTTCTTATGTCTGGGGCAGTGACGCTGTGTCTTCTTAGTGCTTGGGGGGCAACAGGGCTTCTGGAGTTCTGGCCCCACTGGTGGACCTCCTGATGGCCCCTGGGTTTTGGCCACTGTGTGGCACAGAGTGTTGGACTGGATGGGCCATTGGCCCGATCCAACCTGGCTTCTCCGATGTCCTTATGATCTCCAGATGCCCCAATCTCCAGGAATTCCCCAAATGGGAGTTGGCAACCTTAGCAACAGGTACCCAAGAGTAGATGAGGCTCTTTCACCTGGCCATGCGTGCATGCATAAGGAAGAGAGCATGAAAGACAACCGGGCAACACCACCTGCTTCTGCCAATGGAGGGGGGAGGGGAAGAAAAGTGGCAGAAATTAGTCTTGGCATAATGCATGTCTTTTCAAATCCAACTCATTAGGCCATTCATTAGGAGCCTCTTTTGGCAGGAGGTGCAAAGTAATTGCCGTGTGGCTCACACGCATTCAGCGGGTCCTTCTGCTGATTAATGCTCAAATGTGTTTGGCTCCAGACGCTGAAACCTTCTAGGGTGCTTTCAGCAGGTTCCATCCGCCCGCTCAAAAGAAGGAGCTGCCTTCTGCCTTGCGTCGGGCGGGCGACACGCAAAAACCGACGCCACTCGCTCAGGTTTCACTGCGCTCAACCGCGGCCCAGCGGGAGCTCCGCCGGCAATTTAATTAGCGTCTTTATTGAAACATTTATGCCCTTTCTTAAGAGGCAGCCATAAAATATCAAAACATTAGGCATCAAGGAAAATGCAGTGTTTCAAAGGCAGCGGCCACAGCAGAGCTTTTGTGTGGTGCAGCCAGGACTAGGGAGAGCTGGGTTCGAATCACGCTGCCACGAAACTCATTCGGTGGCTTTGGGCTAGTCGCCGTTTCCCCCTGACTCTCAAGGGAATTGGTCTTTACCTTAAAGACCAACATGATTTCCAGGGCGTAAGCTTCCAAGAGACAAAATTCCCTGTGTCAGAGTACCTGACCCTGAGCTGGCAATCCAATTGTACGGCAGTGGTGAACTGTCTGGTAGAGATCATTAGGAAAGGAATTTGGGTAACAAAAAGTTACTCCATGATGTGGAGGCTGATACCCACTAGAACATAAGAGAAGCCATGTTGGATCAGGCCAATGGTCCATCCAGTACAACACTCTGTGTCACCTAGTGGCCAAAATCCAGGTGCCCTCAGGAGATCCATCAACAGGGCCAGAACTCCAGAAGACCCTCCCACTTTTGCCCCCCAAGCACTAAGAAGACACAGCATCAATCCCCCAGAAAGAGTGTTCCAGCCAGGGGTCATTTTATAGAAAAAGAGGTGCAGGAGCTCATTAGCATAACTCATTTGCATAACTCATTTGCGTATGCCATACCCCCTAACATACCGGAAGTGTGTCAGAAGGCAACACCCACCCCTCAGGCTCCACTCCACAGGTGAGTGAAACTGACCTTCCCTTCCTCATCCAATACTTTGTGCAATAAAAATAAGTGTAAAGAACACACCCTCATTCTCTTCCTGCTCCCTTGAAACCACCAGGTTTCAAGTAGACTTGAGATACCCAGGACATGTGCACCACCCATCCCTTCCCCTTCCCCTCCCCACAACAAGACACCCTGTGAGGTAGGTGGGGCTGCTGAGAGAGGTCTTTTGAGAACTGCTCATGAGAGAACAGCTCTGAGAGAACTTGTGACTGGCCCAAGGTCACACCAGCAGCTGCATGTGGAGGAGTGGGGAATCAAACCCGGTTCTCCCAGATTAGAGTCCAACTCCTGACCACTACACCAAACTGATGGGGTGGAAGCTGCTGAAGGGTTGGTGAAATTTCTCCAGTACTTATGTGCCATGTGCCCAGATAAAAAAATGGTATACTTAGAAAATTTATATGCCACCTTGAGCAAGTCTCTGGAAAAGCAGCACACAGTCATAAAAGGAACAATGATAAAATTATCAATATTAAAACAAAACATTAAAAACAATAAAGACCCTAGCAGGGCTTTCCCCGGGGCGCTGCGCCTCTGCACTGCTCGGGGAAACCAAGGAGGGGGCGGGGCTTGGTCATGTGCCCACCCCCTGGGCTCCTCACTCCTGGAGCTGCGCTCCTGTGCACTCCCGCTCCAACGGACCCCTGCTTCCAGCTATCCCTTGTGGCCAGTAGCCACTCATGGACTTCTGCTCCATATAAGAATACAAGAACATAAGAGAAGTCACGTTGGGTCAGGCCAATGGCCCATCCAGTCCAACATTTTGTATCACATCATGGCCAAAACCTAGGTGCCATCAGGAGGTCCACCAGTGGAAGCCAGAACTCCAGAAGCCCTTCCCCTGTTGCCCCTCCCCAAGCACCAAGAATACAGAGCATCACTTGCCCCAGACCGAGAGTTCCTATCTATACCTTGTGGCTAATAGCCACTGATGGACCTCTGCTCCAGATGTTTATCCAATCCCCTATTGAAGCTGTCTGAGTTTGTAGCTACCACCACTTCATGCAGCAGTGAATTCCATGTGTTAATCACTCTTTGGGTGAAGAAGGACTTCCTTTTATCTGTTCTAGCCTTACTGCTCATGAATTTCATGGAGTGCCAACGAGTTCTTGTACTGTGAGAAAGGGAGAAAAGGACTTCTTTCTCCACCTGCTCTATTCCATACATAATTTTGTCAACCTCCATCGTGTTATCCCTGTCTCCTCTCTTGCAAATGAGTTCATGAGGCCCTAGATATGGTCTATATGATTTGTTATATAAAAGGTTGCCAGCCTTCAGATGGGGCCTGGAGACCTCCAGGAATTGAAACTGATAACCAAACAACAGAGATCAATTCCCCCGGAAAAAAATGGCTACCTTGGGGGGTGGACTATATGGCATGGTAGCTTGCTGAGATCCCGCCATCCCCAATCCCCACTCTCCGCAGGCTATCTCCAGGTCCCACCTAGACACTGGCAACCCTAGTAGCAGCCATGCTAGACAGTTAAACGATTTGATGGCACAGACTGGCCATTTTGGTGTAGTGGCTTGGTGTGGTGGTTAAGAGCGCAGACTCTAATCAGGGAGGATCGGGTTTGATTCCCCACGCCTCCACATGCAGCTGCTGGTGTGACCTTGGGTCTGTCACAAGTTATCTCAGAGCTGTTCTCTCAAGAGCAGGTCTAGAAAGAGCTCTCTCGGCCCCACCTACCTCACAGTGTGGGGAGGGGAAGGGGAGTGGGGAGGGGAAGGGAAAGGAGATTGTAAACCACACTGAGACTCTGAGTGAAGGGCGGGGTATAAATCCAATCTCTTCCTCCTCCTCCTTTTCTTCTTCTTCCTCTCTTGGCTTACCCCATCTATATTTGGGGTCCTTTGTCTTCATTTCAGGGCATGGGTACCACACCTTGTATAGACCAATGGTGTGGCCATATCTGAGATACTGGGGGGTGGTGGTTGCAACTGATTCATGGCAACCCCTTATGGTTTTCAATGCAAGAGGCATTCAGAAGTGATTTGCCATTGCCTGACTCTGCATAGTAACCCTGAGACATTCTTGGTGGTCTCCCATCCAAGTTTGAACCTCACTGACAGAGCATCTGCTTGGCATGCAGAAGGCCCCAGGTTCAATCTCGGCATCTCCAGCTAAAAAGGGCCAGGTAAATCGATGACGTGAAAGAGGTCCCGGAGAGCTGCTGCCAGTCTGAGTAGACAATACTGACCTTGATGGACCAAAGGTCTTCTTGCCCTGCAAGGCGCTTATTGCACTCGTATGGACTTATCGTCTATATGTTAAACTGGACTGTGCAAGTAGTGTGCAAATAAAGGACTGAACTGTGGGGTGACCAAATGTGATGCCAGTCTTAGACACACTCCTGCCCAGGAGGTAGGATGAGGGAACCTCCTACGTCAGTACTGTGGAATGTTATGTTATACCTCTCATGGCATGCTTATCGCTCTCCCTAATGCTTTGACCTTGAGAGACGGTGAGTACCAGGCCATCTATCTTTTCTCCTGTCTGGCTAGAACATAAGAACATAAGAACGTAAGAAAAGCCAATGTTGGATCAGGCCAGTGGCCCATCCAGTCCAACACTCTGTGTTACACAGTGGCCAAAAACACCAGGTGTCCTCAGAAGGTCCAGCAGTGGGGCCAGGACACAAGAAGCCCTCCCACTGTCGCCCCCCCAACACCAAGATTACAGAGCATCACTTGCCCCAGACTGAGAGTTCCTATCTATACTTTGTGGCTAATGGAATGATTCCTGCGTCTTTCTTGGGAACAAAGAGTATCTTAAGCGCCTTCTTCTTGATATGATGATTGGTTGCATTACACTACCTGTCTGCTCTTGAATTCCGTATAACTGTACTGGGTACCATAGTGTTTGCCTTTACTAACACAAGAAGTGCAGATGACCATAACAGAGCCAGTTTGGTGTAGTGGTTAAGTGTGCGGACTCTAATCTGGGAGAACCGGGTTTGATTCCCCACTCCTCCACTTGCACCTGGCTGGATGACCTTGGGCAAGCCATAGCTCTGTACCAGCTGTTCTCTCAAGGACAGTTGTCTCAGAGCTCTCTCAGCCCCACTTACCTCACAGGGTGTCTGTTGTAGGGTGGGGAAGGGGAAGGAGTTTGTAAGCCGCTCTGAGACTCCAAGTGAGTGAAGGGCGGGATATAAATCCAACTTCTTCTTCTTCTTCTTCTTCTCAATAAAGTGTTCCTGTTTAAGGACACTTCTTGCTGACTGACTGTGTAGGACTCTCACACACGCCAGCAGAGGAAAAGCCTTCTCCTGAGACGATGTGCCAATGGTTCCTGAAGTTACCTGCCCTCTTACCCATGGTAAGATGGACCAGCTCCCTTGCCACGTGAAGCCATCAACGATCCCTGTTTAAATGGGCACCATGCCAGGCAAGAAAACCAGAGACCCAGAATCTAAACTCCATGAGGAATACCTTCCTTGTCACGCAGGCAACCTCCCCCCAGCACACACACACCCAGCCTCACCTAACAAAGGACTTTGCGTTCATAAGTTAATTAAGGAACTGACACGTTCCGGCTCTACTCGTCCCCGGGAGCCATGGACAGACTATCCGTGACAATAACTCTGGCGGCATGAATCATCCGCCTCCTAGGTGCCTCTACCCTAGAGTGACTAGAAACCAATATTGCCCAATCCCTTAGCCCCATCCTCCTCAAACCAATTTCAGGTAGCATGTTTTGGGGACGGACTAGGAGGGGGATGTGCAAGGGGAGGTGGCCAGCAAAACCCACCCCCAAAACCCCCCTAATAAAAGAAGTTACCTGGCCATGTGCTCTCTCTCTCTCTCCTTACCTACAGACTTACCCTACCCTCACGACTCTTGGTGTGCACAGCCAGAGTCTCCACATGTTCTGCTGGTTGAGGACACAATCCCCAGTTCCCCATCGTTTCCCTTATTTTTCCTGTGGATCGCTCCATCATGCCAAAGAGAGGGTAGATATTGCCCCTGAATGAAACATCCTGCTAATGTAAACGTCGCTATCCCTTTCCCTCTCATCCTCGTAGATCTGTGTAATTGTGCGTGTCTGACAGTTATTGTATATTTGTGGAGAATCATCAGTAAAGATGCTGTTTCATTCTGAAGTTGGTCTCTACGTCTATTTCTGGTGCTTCTGGAAGAAGCGGGACCCCTGTATACATAGGTGATTGCTCCCATATTTGCCTATTGCCTTCTATAATATCTTAATTCCCCAATATTATTAATAACTTGAGGCAATCTGGGTAACAGTCTGATTCATTATAAAGCAGCTTGGTGTAGTTTGCTGTCGTAGTTTTTGCTGGTTTGGTGTAGAGAAGAGATCGGATTTATATTCCGCCCTTCACTACCCAAGAGAGTCTCAGAGCGGCTTACAAACTCCTTTCCCTTCCCCTCCCCACAACAGACACCCTGGGAGGTAGGTGAGGCTGAGAGAGCTCTGACAGAAACTGAAGAAGAAAAAGAAGAGATTGGATTTATATCCCGCTCTTCACTACCCAAAGGAGTCTCAGAGTGGCTTTCAAACTCCTTTCCCTTCCCCTCCCCACAACACGCACCCTGTAAGGTAGGTGGGGCTGAGAGAGCTCTGACAGAAACTGAAGAAGAAAAAGAAGAGATTGGATTTATATCCCGCTCTTCACTACCCAAAGGAGTCTCAGAGTGGCTTACAAACTCCTTTCCCTTCCCCTCCCCACAACACGCACCCTGTAAGGTAGGTGGGGCTGAGAGAGCTCTGACAGAAACTGCTCTTTTTCAAGGACAGCTGTGCCAGAACTATGGCTTGCCCAAGGTCACACCAGCAGCTGCCTGTGGATTAGTGGGGAATCAAACCCAGTTCTCCCAGATTAGAGTCCGCGCACTAAACCACTACACCAAACTGGCTCTACCAGGTGGCTCTATCAGGTTTAGCAGGTGGGGCCTGGAGACTTTCCACTAGTACAAGTGATCTCCAGAAAACAGAGATCAGATCCCCTGGAGGAAATGGCTGCTCTGGAGGGCAGACTGTAAAAGTCTCCATGTATAACTTTGTTTCAGTACAGCCCACACTAACCAGATTGTCTCTGCTTCATTATGAGCCTTGGCCACTGTGATAAATACCAATAATACAATAGCAACAGAGGAGGAAAACATATTCTGAAGAAGATACCGAACTGGTAACTCATTTAGCTGACAGATCGTCGATTCATTTGTTGTCAGGACAATCAGAAATTGTTACACTTCGCTGGGATTGCTTGCATTCTACGTTGTAACGCCGTGTTTTTACAGAGTTTAAGGTAATTCTTTTCTTCCTTTGTCTTGTGGCCTCTGATAGTACCTTTCCATGGTAGGGTTTTGTAGAGGTCTCTCCTCTTTTTCACTCTGTATCTGTTCTGGTGCATTCATAAGATTTGATTCAACCAGCTGCGTTGCTTTGAGAGGAATATTGAGTTCGCTATGCAATTTCTTCACACTTCAGCTTGGATGTAGTTCAAATGCCATTTGAAAAGCTCTTGATGATGTATTGATCATAGCGAGGAACTCTGCAACTGCGCAGCTGGGCTTTGCAAAGAACAGTGTCTTTCTGTTCATTTTAATCAGTTCTGAGAACTGGGAAGACATTCGGCACTAGACCTTAAATCCTCGCTCAACCAGGTCCCTGAACTTACATTCTATGAAGAAAGGCTGAAGCGCTTGGGGCTCTTTTGCTTGGAGAATGACGGCTGAGGGGTGACACGATCAAGGTTTATAAGATTATGGATGGGATAGAGCAGGTAGAGAAAGAAGTCCTTTTCTCCCTTTCTCACAGTACAAGAACTCGTGGGCACTCAATGAAATTGCTGAGCAGTCGGGTTAGAATGGATAAAAGGAAGTCCTTCTTCACCCAAAGAGTGATTAACACGTGGAATTCACTGCCACAGGAGGTGGTGGCGGCTACAAGCATGGAGGGCTTTAAGAGGGGATTGGAGAAACATCTGGAGCAGAGGTCCATCAGTGGCTATTAGCCACAAGGTATAGATAGGATCTCTCAGTCTCAATGAAATTGCTGAGCAGTCCGGTTAGAATGGATAAAGGGAAGTCCTTCTTCACACAAAGAGTGACTAACACCTGGAATTCACTGCCACTGGAGGTGATGGTGGCTACAAGCATGGAGGGCTTCAAGAGGGGATTGGAGAAACATCTGGAGCAGAGGTCCATCAGTGACTATTAGCCACAAGGTATAGATAGGATCTCTCAGTCTCAATGAAATTGTACTCAATGAAATTGCTGAGCAGTCGGGTTAGAATGGATAAAAGGAAGTCCTTCTTCACCCAAAGAGTGATTAACACGTGGAATTCACTGCCACAGGAGGTGGCGGCAGCTACAAGCATGGATGGTTTCAAGAGGGAATTGGAGAAACATCTGGAGCAGAGGTCCATCAGTGGCTATTAGCCACAAGGTACAGATAGGATCTCTCAGTCTGGGGCAAGTGATGCTCTGTATTCTTGGTGCTTGGGGGGGGGGGGGCAACAGTTTGAAGGCTTCTGGACTTCTGACCCCACCGGTGGACCTCCTGATGGCACCTGGTCTTGGACTGGATGGGCCATTGGCCTGATCCGTCATTAGCTTCTCTTATGTTCTTATGTACTTCACTCAAACTCACCCCTGTAATTGTCTCGGGATATTCTTTGTTTCCATGGGACATTGAGGTCACCCTGGTTTCGTCCCACACTTGTCCCGGGATAAACGGATGCTGTTATAACCAGGGATAAATGCAAGGTATTGTGCTGCGAGTTGAACTCTGACAAAACCCAGGATGAGATCCAAGTGTGGAAATGACCTAAGGTTGCCACCCCTGGGTTCGGAAATTACCGTAGTGTTTGGGATGGCGCCTGGGAAGGGGTGGGGTTTGGGGAAGGGTGAGATATCAGCAGGGCATAATACCACAGAGTCCACCCTCCTAAGCAGCCATTCTCTCCAGGAGAACTGAGATCTGTAGTGGTAGAGCCAGTCTGGTGTAGTGGCTAGGCACGCAGACTCTAATCTGGGAGAACTGGGTTTGATTCCTCACTCCTCCACATGCAGCTGCTAGTGTGACCTTGGGTCAATCACAAGTTCTGTCAGAGCTGCTTTCTCAAAGATAGTTCTCGAGGGAGTTCTCTCAGCCCCACCTACCTGACAGGAAGGAAGAAGAAGAAGCAAAAGAAGAAGAGATTGGATTTATATCCCGCCCTTCACTCACTTAAGAGTCTCCAAGCGGCTTCCAGTCTCCTTTCCCTTCCCCTCCCCACAACAGACACCCTGTGAGGTAGGTGGGGCTGAGAGAGCTCTTTCCCAAGCTGTCCTTGAGAGAACAGCTGGTACAGAGCTATGGCTTGCCCAAGGTCATAATGGCTTGCGACCGCCATTAGAACACAACCTCCATGCGTCAGAACACAACCACCATGCGGTCAGGCCATGTATTCCAGTTCTGACTGCACATGGCCAGGCGCAGTCAGAACTTCGCTCCAGAACACAATAGACTGGTCGGATTGTGATTTAGACCTATCGGTCAGCCAGGATGCAAATAGGGGCCAATGACCTGGGGGAGACTTAATTGTATCAATTGTAATCCTATCAGAGTGTGTGGGCGAGGCCAGGGGCGTGGTTTAGGTGCACATATAAGCAGACCCCGGAGCCCAGCTCAGACATGTGTGTTCCTGAACCTCCTAATAAAACCATGAACTGATTTCACTTGAAGACGTCTCTGGACTGAGTACTTTAGAGTACTCAGTACTTTACAGTACTTTACAGTAATGTATACTGCTCCCCCCCCCCCCCGGCTTTTCTTCGAAATTAGCAATTCTTCGCAATTCTGGGCCCAGCTCACCTTTTCACCCTTTCAATTTCAAGCTCCTCAACCAAATCCTCTGCGTTCCTTCCCCAGTAACAGGAAATTTCCACTCTGACACCCACCGCTTTCCCTTTGACAGTCACAAAGATAGATTGGGTTTGTGTGCAGACACAGAGATAAAAACAAAATACCAATTAGTGTCTTGAGGGCCCCCTTCCCTCCCAATCAAGGATTCATTTGCAGTGACGAGGCACTCCGCCATCATCTTCTGCTCTTCCAGAGCGTCGGTCCACGAATGATGCCCCCGTCAACAAGAAAGCAACTGAGCACTTTCCCCAAGGGTATTTTCGTGCCCCATCAAAAGCACCACTATGGGAGGGGCCGTGGCTCAGTGGTGGAGTATTTGCATGTCAGTGGAGTATTTGCATGTCAGGCCGAAGGTCCCAGGGTCGATTCCCATCATCACCAGTTAAAAGGATCAGGTCGCCGTTGATGGGAAAGACCTCTGCCTGAGACCCTGCAGAGCTGTAAAGAGGGGCTGTGGCTCAGTGGAAGAGTCTCTGCTTGGCATGCAGAAGGTCCCAGGTTCAATCCCCAGCCTCTCCACTTAAAAGGACCAGGCAGGAGGTGATGGGAAAGACCTTGACCTGAGACCCTGGCTCAGTGGTAGAGCCTCTGCTTGGCATGCAGAAGGTCCCAGGTTCGATCCCCAGCATCTCCACTTAAAAGGACCAGGCAGGAGGTGATGGGAAAGACCTCCGCCTGAGACCCTGGAGAGCAGCTGCCAATCTGAGTAGACAATACAGACCCAGATGGACCGATGGTCTGATACAGTAGAAGGCAGCTTCACGTCTTCAGTGCTGTTCTCTTATGCAAAATGAGAGAGCCAGTTTGGTGTAGTGATTAAGAGTGTGGACTCTAATCTGGGAGAACCGGGTTTGATTCCCCACTCCTCCACGTGCCGCTGCTGGAGTGACCTTGGGTCAGTCGTAAGTTCTTTCAGAGCTGTTCTCTCAAGGGCAGTTCTTGGGAGAGCTCTCTCAGCCCCACCTGCCTCACAGCGCAGTGTTTCCTCTAAGCTGAGTTAGTGCGAGCTAGCTCACAGTCTTTTAGCCTCCAGCTCACAGATTTTTGTCATCGCTTAGGAAGGATGGCTTCAGAGCAAACTAATTTATGCAGTAGTCAAATTGCTCACTCACAGCTTTCATGTCAGTAGGTCACAAAGTAGCATTTTTTGCTGACAAGACTCCACAGCTTGGATGGAGCATTGCTCACAGGGGGTCTGGTTGTGGGGAGGGGAAGGAAATGGGATTGTAAGCCACTCGGAGACTCCCTCGGGTAGTGAGGGGCGGGGTATAATTCCAATCTCCTCCTCCTCCTTTTTCCTTCAATAGGCCTGCTCTGGGGTCCCCATCGAGTAGAAAGATCGGGTATAAATGAAATAAATAAATAAACACTCAAGAATCAATAATAGCATGTGGTGGCAAAGGGAAGGGGTCGTGGCTCAGTGACAGAGCATCTGTTTGGCATGAAGAAGGTCCCAAGTTCAGTCCCCTTCATCTCTCGTTCATAGGGTAAGGTGATGGGCAAGACGTCTGCCTGAGACCCTGGGGAGCCGCTGCCAGTTTGAGCAGATAATACTGTTCCTGATAGACTAATGGTCTGATTTAGTATAAGGCAGCTTCATGTGACCCTCTCGAACAAGGCGTGAGCATACGTGTGAATGCTATTAAGGTGGACCAGGAACATGGGAATGTAAGAAGAGCCCTGCTGGATCAGACCAGTAGTCCATTACTCCACCATCCTGTCTCACACAGTGGCCAGCCAGATACCCTAGAGGGCCAACATAAGTACATCAGAAGAGCCCTGCTGGATCAGACCCGTGGTCCATCTACTCCTGCATCCTGGCTCACACAGAGGCCAACCCATTCCTCTGGAGGGCCAACAACGGGGCACAGAGGCCAAGGTCTTCATAAGAACACCAGAAGAGCCCTGCTGGATCAAATTAGTGACCCACCTAGTCCAGCAACCTGTCTCACACGCTGGCCAACCAGTACTTCTGGAGGTCGAACAACAGGGCAGAGAGGCCGAGGCCTTCCCATGAGGTGACCTCCTGGCACTGGCATTCACAGGATGATTGCCTCTGACAATGGACATTGCCTTTAGTCACCACGGCTAAAGGCCACTGAAGCAGAAGACAGCCTTTCAAGTCAATGAAGGTTTCACATTCCAATTGTGAGTGTAAATTGTTTGATTCCCTCCCAGAGACAGAAAATAAATTGTCCTCGATGAGGGTTTTATTGCTTATCACCCGTCACGAACTTCAGCGACGGGATTTGAGATTGAATTAGGCCCAGCTTTATTAAAAGGCGCAAAACCCCGCTTTCCTCACATCTTCAAGTCAGTGACGCAGATCGCTGTGGAAAAGAAAATGAGGTTGGACGTTGGAACAGTTAATGCTTAGCTATGTGTTTCATTTTTTTTCCCAGTAAAATTTTTTATTGGAAGATAAAAATATTTTCAACAGAATACATAAGAATTTTTTCTTTTCTTTTCAATACAGAATGCGGTATCAACAATAAGAAATACTAAATATATATAACAGTTGATAAGCCTTTTAACATTGTTCATGTATATTATTTGTTTGTTTAACCTTTGCATTTTGCCTAGTGGTGATCTGTAAGTATATTATTGCCATTAAACCAAGAAAAATGATTAAGGTAAGTATTTAAAAAGTTTGAGAGTATTTAAGAATATTTTTCATTGTTTAAATGTAATTAGAAGTATTTAGAAGCGAAGCCACTTGATATAATTAGGATTAGATGGTATCTCGTTGGGTTCTGCCATACATGTAACAAAGGAAAACCATTTGCTAACAAAAGATGAGTGCCTTTTTGTAGATGTAGACGATTGCCCTTTAAAAAAAAAAACCCTGTGAGATTGAAAATAATATTCATACAGATGACGTGCCTTAACAGTGAACCCAACCATGGCAAAATTTCCATCGTGCAAACAACACAGACATTTGGATCGACTCTAAAGTAATTACAGAGCCGAGCGTAATATACAGTTAGATCAATGGGCCAAGGTACGGAAAATAAATATAAAATTTACAAAAGCGACTGCCTTCCGAGAAAAATAAAATGTTTTATCGATGGCATATGACGCCAGAAAGGTTAGCGAAATGGTACCCAAATATGTCAAATGGGTGTTGTAAGTGCAAACAAAATACTGGCTCTTTTTTTCGTATGTGGTGGACCTCTAATGTAACTAAGAAATATTAGATATGGATACATGAAATGTTACAAAAAATGATGCATACCGCTATACCATTTATACCAGAATTGTTTTTATTGAATATTATTCCAGAGTCATTAAAAAAAAAAAACACCTAGATACATATATGATTGTACATATTGTAACTATGGCAAGGATTTTGTATGCAAAGTATTGAAAGAAGGAAGAAGTCCCATCAAAAGAAGAAATAATTTATATAAGTTACTAGAAATAAGGCCTGTTGTGGAAATAAATTCAACAGGCTCAAGAAAGAGGCTCTGGGAGAGTGCCAAGGCCTTGGGTACTCAGCGTCAATGTGCTGTGGCAACCTCAGCAGGGTATAAGGACACAGAGTCCACCATTTTCTCCAGGGGAACTGATCTCTGCTACCTGAAGAGCAGTTGTAATTCTGAGTGATCTCCAGCCCTCACCTGGAGATTGGCAACAGTGGTTCCCCAAGAGGGAATAGCTGGTTTAGAGGGCAGAGTCCATGGTATTGTACCTCCAAGGCCCCAACCCTCCTCAAACCTCACCCTCTCCAGCTCCATCCCTCAAATCTCCACCTGGAGTTGGCAACCCATTCTCCTTCCCAGCCAATCATCAACCTACCTTTCTTTTCCCCTCACTCTTCAGCTTTCCATCTCCCACACACACACACATACACACACACGCCTACAGTGCTCTGAAGCCCTGCCATGTCACATAGGCTGTCATGGGTTAGGGTTAGGGTGCCTGTTGTGGGGAGCGGAAGGGAAAGGGATTGTAAGCCACTCTGAGACTCCCTTGGGGAGTGAAGAGCAGGGTATAAATCCACACCCCCCCTGCAATTTTAAAAATTTTGGTTTGATTTTAAAAAAATGTTTTTAATTTATTCTATTAATATCGTGAGCTGCCTTGAGCTCCATAGGAGGAAATTTACTATGATGTCCCGTCCCACCCACCCCCCAAAAAGCACATGGCCCTTAATTGCTGGGCTTGTGTCTTTCAAAACCAAGTGGAGGTTGGTTCATGATATGCGAACGTCCATTGCCCGGATAACTTTTCCTACAAACAGGACCAATGGAATAAAAACCAGGCTGGGGGAAATTGCAACACACGGTCCATACAAAATGTATTTTACTTAATGAGGCTCAGAGTGGGGCAGGAAAGACAAGGAGATGTTGAGCCACTGCTGTCTATGAAAATGTGGGGGCATAAGAACCTGAGAAGAGCCTCGATGGATCAGACCAGTGGCGTATCTAGTAAAGGACTGTAGAGGAAACTCAAGGGTTCAAGTGATATTCTATTAAATATTGCAGGTATTTCAGAGGTCTTTGGGATTTAAGAATTGTTAACCATTAAGCAGAATTGTAGAAACAGGTGTTTTAAAACATTTAATTGGCTGAAGAGGAATTTTCTAACTACAGGTGTTTTGGTCCCAGGAAACATCAGTCAACTTTTTAATTGGGATGGTACGATTTGCCGAAGTAATGAAGTGTCATAGTGGAGATTTATGATCAAACTCCCTGCTTCAAAGAGAACTATGGGTTCAGAAGTTTATTACAGTTTATGATTTTTAATAATTTTAAATAAGGAAAAATCAGACTAAGTTTCTCTTTCTTTAAGTATAAAATGCTTTAAATATTGAGTTAGTGCAGTGGTGGGCAAACTTGCTCAGCGTAAGAGCCACCTAGAACAGGGGTGGCCAAACTTGCTTAACGTAAGAGCCGCATAGAATAAACATCAGATGTTTGACAGCCACAAGACATGAACAAATATTACCTGCTTTTATTGGAAAATAAGCAAATTTGCTTTTTATTAACATTAAATGAGACTGCCAACAATAATAACAAAAGGGGTAAAAGCAGATATTGATAATGATATTAATTTGTCCAATGATATTTGTTTGCTAATGATATTTAGTTTCCCCAGCCGCCCTGCCGGGAGCCACATAATATATGTGAAAGAGCCGCATGCAGCTCCCGAGCCACAGTTTGCCCACCCCTGAGTTAGTGGGTATCTTAAAGCAATCTATAAACAATATAAGTACATCTGCCTTTTAGCAGATTATACTTTCTGTACAAAAAAGGACTTTGCTTGCATAGAAAAAGTTATACACTGAATTGGTGTGATGCCCAGGAAAAGGAATTTTATAATTGGATGTCAAGATGATTAATAGAGTTGTGAAAAAGGACAATTCTACTTTCTGTAAAAAGATATTTAAGTTTGGAAAAGCCCTTTTCCTTATTTGTCATATGCTTTTGTTTTTAAAAGTTAAAACATAACTTTTATTTGGTCTAACTGTTAAAGAGTAAATATTTCTGAATGTTTGTGAGAGAAGTTGCTAGCTGAATATTTACTAAGACTATATTTTTAAATAAGAAATTTTGCTTAAGACTAGCAAACTGCTAACAAGCAGAAAGTTGGGAGATATTCCAAAGAAAGTTTATGAAGTCACAGGAATAAGAATGTAAGCCGGTGTTGGATCAGGCCAATGGCCCATCCAGTCCAACACTCTGTCACACAGTGGCCAAAAATACCAGGTGCCATCAGGAGGTCCAGCACCCGTCATGGGCACCTGTAAATTAAATAAGGCTAATTATGAGGCCAATTAAGAATGCAGAATTTATGTTATACAAGAAGGACTCCTACTGGCCAAGGTAAAACAGCATATTTGACAAAAGCAGAAGTTTTAATTTAAATTAACTTTTTAAATATAAAATTAACAAAAATGTTCTGGTGGATCAAAATGAAGAATAATAGATGGATTCAATGTATCTACAAAAGCTTTATGCCATAAACCACTTTGCAACATTAGAAAGTGCTTATAGTTTAATATTTAAAATAGTGCTATAATTTTGTATTTTCCATAATTCAATGTATATATGTTTTAATAGCAATAACCTATAAAATGATATTAAGAATGTTGTTATACTTTTATATGCATGTATCAATGTAAAGAAACCATTTTTGTAGCAGAATTACTAAAGATGAACTCAGCCCCTTTGTGTGTATAGTTCATTCAAAAGTGAAACAAGCCTGGGAGACCAGCCAAAGAGGCATTCATCATTTTTAATAAGATAAACACCTGCATTGTAGAGTTGAGACGCAGCCAAGTAACATCTTGTTTGTCAAATATGTAATTAATGATTGTTCAGACAAAGAAACTTAAATTGAGCATGTGCAAATGATGTCAACAATGATGTAAAGTTGGGAGGAGCAAGAAGAGCATATAAACAAGATCCCTGCTGTTACTCACTGAACATCTAAGCAGAATTTTTAGCTGTAAGTTATTCCTTTATTCGAATAAAACTTTTTCCCTACCCTTTACTGCCTGGATAATTATCTGTTTCACTGTGTGGTTTATTTGTCAGCCACATAAGTCAAAGGACCTTAGTGCCCTCAGGCCGTTGCATTCAGGGTCCTGTCTCACACAGTGGCCAACCAGTTCCTCTGGAGGGCCAACAACAGGGCACAAAGGCTGAGGCCTTCATAAGAACATCAGAAGAGCCCTGCTGGATCAGACCAGTGGTCCATCTAGTCCACCATCCCTCTCTCACACAATGGCCTACTAGTTCTTCTTGGGGGCAGCAATCAGAACATAGATGCCAAAGCCTTCATAAGAACATCAGAAGAATCCTGCTGGATCAGACCAGTGGTCCATTTAGTCCAGCATCCTGTCTCACACAGTGGCCAGCCAGATGCCCCAGAGGGCCAGCAACAGGGCATCGAGAACATAAGAACATCACAAGAGCTCTGCTGGATCAGACCACAGACAAATGGTCCATCTATTCCAGCATCCCATCTCACACAGTGGCCAGCCAGTTCTTTGGGAGGGCCAAAAACAGGGCCTCTGTAAGAACCTAAGAAGAGCCCTGCTGGATCAGACCAATGGTCTATCTAGTTGAGCATCCTGTCTCACACAGGGGCCAACCAGTGAGTCTGGTTGGCCAATAAAACGGCCAATAAAAGTTTTTTTTTTCTGAGGCAGAGATTGTGGAGGGACCTTTCTGCCACTGAGCATCTGTCACTCATCATCTCCCCAGCATCTGCTTTTAGCCTTATAGCCTCCAAAGACGTATCAGCTGCACCCTCCTCGGTCTTCCAGTCCTCCAAACTCTCAATTTCCCCCAGTCCTTTGGGTTGCTACCAACATGTTGGTAAATTCCTGGAGATTTGGGGCCGGTGCCTGGGGAGGAGAGGGACCTCAGTGAAGTACAATGCCCCCAAACCCACCCTCCAAAGCATCCATTTTCTCCCAGGGAACTGATCTCTGTAGTCCAGAGATGAACTGTAATTCCAAGGGGATCCTTAGGTCCCACCTGGAGGCTGGTATCCCTAGGAAAGTTTGGAGAGGGGAGAAACCTCAGAAAGTACAATGTGGCTGCGGTCACATGGCCCCTTTAAATCCGGGACCCCTCCCGGATTAAAGGGGCCACGTTTTTTTAAATCGGGTTGGGATGTTTACCCTGCGGCGGTGGGCAGTGGCGCGCAGAGAAGGAGGAGGCAGCAGGCGACGGAGGAGGCAGCGAAGGAGGAGGCAGTGGCAACGCCAGATGAGGCAGAAGAAGCAGTGGTGTTCCCGGTGGAAGCAGCGACGGCGGAAGCGACGGCATTCCCAGGAGTTTGGTGGCTGCTGTTGGCGTTAGCAGCAGCGGCTGCCGGGCGAGGCACCCTTCCTCAAGCCCTGCCAGCTGTCTGGTAAGTGTGGGGTTCCCCCCCCCTTTTACACTTGGGCGCTTGAGTGGCCAAGCGCCCAAGTATAAAAGGGGGGGGGAATCGTGAGGGGGGGGCCATCTGGACAGCCGTGCTCTCGCATTGATTGCGAGAGAGGGCTGGCCAGATGGCTCAAATGCAGGTTCCTCCCGCGACTCCCGGGAAAACTGTTGATTTTCCCTGGGTCAGAAAATGTGGGAGGAACCTGCATTTGAGCCTGCTTTGGCGCGGGACTTTCTGTGGCCGTTGTAGACGGCCCCTTTAAATGTGGGAGGAAACAGCCCTTCCTCCCGCATTTAAGGGCCGTGTGACCGCGGCCTGCCATACAGTCCACCCTCCAAAGCTGCTGTCTTCTCCAGGAGAATTGTAAATATTGACCTTTGGCCTAGTTAGGGTTGCCAAGTCCCCCCCCCAGGGGGCAGGGAAACCCTCACTCGATCGGGGGGGGGGCACTCTATCATTTGAGGGTTTCCCCTTGAATTATAGAGGTCCTGCCCCCAACATACCCAACATGATGATGTCACTTTCGGGTGGCTTCATGTGCATACCAGAAGACTCCCGGAGATGAAGAGGACTCCCCCCACTAAAAAGCAAGCAAGACTTGGCAAGCCGAGGCGTGGTCTAGCACGGCTCCAAGCAGAACTGCGGAAAACATCTAAGGAGCTCTGGGGATAAAATAAGAATTTGTATAGGACTTGTGTAACACCAGTGGGCAACAGTGGGAGGTGCTTCTAGTGTCCTGGTCCCACTGGTGGCCCTCCTGAGGGCACCTGATGTTTTTGGCCACTGTGTGACACAGAGCATTGGACTGGATGGGCCTGATCCAGCATTGGCTTCTCCTGTGTTCTCTTATGTTCTTAAATTTCTTGAAGGAGGGGGAGACGCTCTCATGTTCTTCCTGAATTCTTCACTTCCATCGACTAACAGGCGGTCCTTTTTCATAAAACCGCAAATGCTTTCAGAGCAAGGGATGCGACCCCGCAAAGCAATTCCTTCGTTCCGGGAGGCCCGAGTTCCGGGAGGCCTGCCAGACATTGAGAATGACAGACCTGAGCGCATTATTCCTCCTAATAGGACTGACCTCTGGCTGTATCAATGGCTTCCGGGTCACGGGAAGTAAAAGGAAATGTGACCTGAAGGGGGGGGGGGAGTGACTCTCTTGGATGGCATTTCAGATCAAGGGGTGGGGGACTCGATTTCATAATGTCACAGTGAGGAGCTTATTGGCAAAGCAGAGGTCAAGAAGGAGAGCAGGTTTTGAAATCATCTCCCTTCGACCCAGAGGGAGAAAATTAGTCATTCCGTGGCTTCTTATCCAAAAGAAGCAAAAAGGTGATAGATTTTGCTTCTTTCTGTCTCTTTGGGGAATGATGGGTCCAATTAATCACAGAAAAGACAGGCTTTATAGAATGCTGGGAAGATGTCTGTCATTATGCGAAGGGGTGGGAGCAGACACATGGCAGGGAGCTTTGGAGGGAGGGAGCCAAAATGCACATCTATGTGCTCAGCACAGCAAGACAGATTCCAGTGTTCCCTCTAAGCTGAGTTAGTGTGAGCTAACTCACAGTTGCTTAGCCTTCGGCTCACACCTTTTTGCCTTAGCTCAGGAAGGGATGGCTCCAGAGCAGGCTAATTTATGCAATAGCCAAATCGCCCGCTCACAACATTAATGCCAGTAGCTCAGAAACAAATTTAGAGTCCAGTGGCACCTTTAAGACCAACAAAGGTTTATTCAAGGTTTGCGCATTTGTGTGCAAGGTTTATTCAAGGTTTCAGTTTTTGTGTACTTTCCAAAGTAGCATTTGTAGCTGATGATGCCCCTCTGAACAGAGGCTGGACCACACAGGGTTAACTGGGGGCAGGAGATTTATCTACTTAAAATGATTATCCCCTGAACTGTCTGCTAAAGACCATGCAAGATGGCCCAGCATAGAATCATAGAGTTGGAAGGAACCTCCAGGGTCATCTAGTCCAGCCCCCTGCACAATGCAGGAAAATCACAAATGCCCCCAGTGACCCCTGTTCCATGCTCAGAAGATGACAAAAAAACTTCCAGGATCTCCAGCCAAACTGGCCTGCAGAAAAATTGCTTCCTGACCCCAAAGTGGCAATCAACCTTTCCCTGGGCGTGTAAGAAAGGGCCAGGAGAACTAAGCACTGAGGCAACCCTTCTTGCCCTCCCTTCTCCTGATCTGCCTAAGTTCACAGAATCAGCATGGCTGTCAGATGGCCATCGAGCCTTTGTCTGAAAACCCCTAAAGGAGAGCCCACCACCTCCCGAGGAAGCCCGGTCCACTGAAGAACCGCTCTGTCAGGAAGTTCTTCCTAATGTTTCACCGAAAACAATTCTGATTTAATTTCCACCCGTCGGTTCTGGTCCGACTTTCTGGGGCAACAAGTCCGCCCCGTCCTATATATGATCAGGGGTCCTTTGGGGCCAGAGCGAGGCGGAGCGCTGCTCTGACAGCTCAGGAGTGGGCACTAGGGCAGCCACGGGCTGAATCAGATTCTCTGATTTGGCCCGCCACTGAATTGCCACTGAAATACGGTGGCAGCTTTAAAAGCAGCTGTAGGGGAGGGGGGTTTGAGGGAGAGGCTCCAAACTTGCAGGGTAGCTTCTGGGATCTCTCCCCCAAATACCCACCAAGTTTCAAGAAGTTTGGACCAAAGGGTCCAATTCTACGGGCCCCAAAACAGGTTGCCCCCATTCCCTCCATTGTTCTCTATGGTAGGGAAAAAGTTATGTATTCTATTTTCTTAATTTCTCTGGGAACTGTTCTCCCAAAATGTTCAACAGTATTTCTCCCTGAGAACTCATTTTGCCGCGCTTTCCTTGGGAACATTGGGCCAGTATAATTGGGTACCAAGAATTCTCTGTATTGATTGGTAGAGGGTAGTTGGGCCATATTTCATATCCAGTATAATTAAGATTGTAATTCAAAGTTTAAGCATTACTAACAGAAGTGTCTGACCAACATGATCTTTTCTATAAATAAAGGACTATCTGTTTAAGGAGACCTGTTGTGGACTATATCCAGGGGTCCTTTCGTAGAAAAAGAGGTGCAGGAGCTCATTAGCATAACTCATTAGCATAACTCATTAGCATATGCCACATCCCCTGACATCACCAGAAGTGTGTCAGAAAGGGAATGTCCGTTTCAGCCCCATTATATCCTATGGGCCATTGAAATCAATGGCAAAAACTCATAGGGTATATGAGGGGCTGGAGGAAAGGGGGTTTGAGGGAGAGGCTCCAAACTTGCAGGGTAGCTGCTGGGGCCTCTCCTCGAAATACCCACCAAGTTTCAAGAAGTTTGGACCACGGGGTCCAATTCTATGGGCCCCCAAACAGATTGTCCCATCCCCTCCATTGTTCTCTATGGTGGGAAAATATGTTAACTTTTTCCCTACAATAGAGAACAACGGAGGGAATGGGGGCAACCTGTTTGGGGGCCTGTAGAATCGGACTCCCTGGTCCAATCTTCTTGAAACTTGGTGGGTATTTCAAGGAGAGGCCCCAGCAGCTACCCTACAAGTTTGGAGCCTCTCCCTCAAACCCCCTCCCCTCCAGTGGCTTTTAAATTTGCCACTGAATCAGCAGCACGCTGAATCAGATTAGAGAATCTGATTCAGCCCGTGGCTGCCCTACTGGCCAGTCCTGGCTCTGTCTCGCTCCGGCCCCAACGGACCCCTGACTATATCTATTGGGACAGTCTCACACCCAGGTTCCTCCTGGACCTTGTGATGAGTAAGTGGATATTTTGGAGTGAAAACTACACCAGCTGGGGGAAAGGGGGCGGTGCCTGGAAAGAGAAGATAAAAGGCCTCGCCCAGAGTGGGCAGTGGGGGGGGGGTTTCTCTCTCAGGGTGTAGGGCTGGTGGAAGCTGCTGCAGACAGAGGGATCCCTCATCCAAAGAGGGGGTGAGTTAGACTGCGGACAGGCACCTAGGGAAGGCTGGGACTGCGCAGACAGTCAATAGAGGACACAGGAAGACTTCCGCCAGAGTTTCGCATTAGTGAATGCATTTCAAAACCAGGTTCCATCTTTTGCACCTATTAGAGGCAGGGCTCATTTCGTAGCAGGAGTTCCTTTGCATATTAGGCCACACACCCCTAATGTAGCTAGGGTTGCTAGGTCTGGGTTGGAAAATACCTGGGGACTTTGGGGGTGGATCCAGGAGAGGGCGGGGTTTGGGGAGGGGAGGGGAGGGGCTTCGGCATGGTACAGTTCCATAGAGTCCACCCTTCAAAGCAGCCATTTCCTCCAGGGGAGCTGATCTCTGTCAGCTGGAGATCAGTTGTAAAAGCAGGAGATCCGCAGGCCCCATCTGGGGGCTGGCAACCCTAAATGTAGCCAATCCTCCAAGAGCTTACAGAGCTCTTCTTACAGGGGCTACTGTAAACTCTTGGAGGATTGGCTACATCAGGGTGTGTGGCCTAATATGCAAAGGAGCTCCTGCTACGAAATGAGCCCTGATTAGAGGCAACGCTCCCTCTTAAACTGTGGGGTTTTGTGAGCAAAAATTCGACTTTGTGAGCTACTGGCATTGAAGTTGTGAACGAGCGATTTGGCTGCTGCATCAGCTAGGCTGCTCTGGAGCCATCCTTTCTGAGCTAAGACAAAAACGTGTGAGCCAGAGGCTAAAAAAACTGTGAGGTAGCTCACACTAACTCAGCTTAGAGGGAACACTGATTAGAGGTCTAGACTCCAGACCGGGGTGGCCAAACTGTGGCTCGGGAGCCACATGCGGCTCTTTCACACAGACTGTGTGGCTCCCGGGAGACTCCCCATCTCTTTGCGCTCTCTCTTTCTTTCTGTCTCTCTTCCTTCATCCCTCCCCCTCCCTTCCCCATCCATTTGCTTTCCTTGTTTCTCTCTTTCTCGCTTTCTTTCCACCTCGTTCATTCTTTCTTTCCACCTCTCTCTCTTAGACCCATAAACATCATTCGCAAACAAATACAGATCACTGGACAAATAAACACCATTATGAATATCTGGTTCCCCCCCCCCCCCAATTCGTTTTTATTTTTGGCAGTCTCCTTTAACATTATTAAAAAGCAAGTTTGCATATTTCCCCGTAAAAACGTGTGTGCAACATTTGTTCATGTCTTGCGGCTCTCAAACATCTAACGTTTATTCTGTGTGGCCCTTCTGTTAAGCAAGTTTGGCCACACCTGCTCCAGACCTTCCAGTGACCCAGCGACTCCCAACACCCCCGTAACAAAGACGAGCAAAAGAGCGAAGAGGAGAAAGACAACACCAAAAGCAGAGTGTTGCTAACTAAACGCCGTGTTGCCAAGCAAAAAACCCCAAAAACATGTATCGCCAGGATGAGCAAGCGATCCCACTGTTATATGTATTTTTGTTCGCACCAGCTGAAATGCTGCAAATTACGCTTCCCCCCCTAAAAAATCACTCTTTTTGTGCTACTCAAAGGGAGATAATATTGAGCTTATGAAATTAGACAAGCCACTTATGCGAAATCACTGTGTAAATTACACCTCTCTCGAAAGGAGAGCTTAATCCTCCCTCATCTATGCTGCCCCGGTACCTGCTAAGTACCGCCACTGTTCCACTCCAAGTCACACAATTTGGAAGGACGGGCGGCGGGGTTATTGTCCTGGCAGATATTCCCGAGAATCCTCACCTATGTATTCTCAGCAAAAAGGCCTATATGTCCCCTATATTTTAATGTGGGCTTTTTTGAAATAGTATATTAGGTGATTGCAGGGGTCCTTTCGTAGAAAAAGAGGTGCAGGAGCTCATTAGCATAACTCATTAGCATACCTCATTAGCATATGCCACGTCCCCTGACATCACCAGAAGTGTGTCAGAAAGGGAATGTCAGTTTCAGCCCCATTATACCCTATGGGCCATTGAAATCAATGGCAAAAACTCATAGGATATATGAGGGGCTGGAGGAAAGGGGGTTTGAGGGAGAGGCTCCAAACTTGCAGGGTAGCTGCTGGGGCCTCTCCTCGAAATACCCACCAAGTTTCAAGAAGGTTGGACCACGGGCTCCAATTCTATGGGCCCCCAAACAGGTTGTCCCATCCCCTCCATTGTTCTCTATGGTGGGAAAAAATGTTACCTTTTTTTCTACCATAGAGAACAATGGAGGGAATATGGGGGACCTGTTTGGGGGCCCGTAGAATTGGACCCCCTGGTCCAATCTTCTTGAAACTTGGTGGGTATTTCGAGAAGAGGCCCCAGCAGCTACCCTGCAAGTTTGGAGCCTCTCCCTCAAACCCCCTCCCCTCCAGTTCCTTTTAAAGTTCCCGCTGAATTTCGGCGGCAATTTGGCAGCAGGCTGAATCAGATTAGAGAATCTGATTCGGCCCATGGCTGCCCTAGTGGCCACTCCTGAGCTGGCGGAGCTTCGCTCCTCCTCGCTCTGGCCCCAATGGACCCCTGGGTGATTGTAATGCAATGCAATATTTTGTTGATCTCTGACATCGCACTGCACCCCAGGAAAAGGATTCTGTCCGCTAACTCCATGTTTTCGTGAAGCAAAATGTTTAAAAATAAAATAAAATCTCAGTTTACTTTTTAAGTATTGAGCGGGAGGCGATGAATTCAAACAACAGGCTTTTATTCAGTGATATTGCTCAGCTCCAAAGACAGCTCTATGAGAGCGGCACCTTAATTTATACTGTTCCAACACATAACTTTCAACAAGGTAACTATATACAAGCAATACTATTGGACCTAAGCAGGGCTCAGTGATTGGATATCTGGATTGTCTTTAGGACCAATAGGAGTCTTTAGTCATCAGCCAATAAGAACTGGAGCTTTCGGATACCAGAGCCCTATCAAGCTATTGCTGCTTCAATACTCCAAACACAAACACAACATTACTGCTCTTAACAATTACGAATATAATTGAATATGTCATGTAATTTGGAATGGTAGATTTAAATGCAATTATCTCTTCTGGGGACAAGAAAAAATACTCTGCACAGTTCGCCTCCATGCTAGAAAGGAGATGGATGGGGCCAGTTTGGTGCAGTGGTTAGGAGCGCGGACTCTAATCTGGGAGAACAGGGTGCGATTCCCCAGTCCTCCACATGCAGCTCCTGGTGTGACCTTGGGTCAGTCACAAGTTCTCTCAGAGCTGTTCTCTCAAGGGCAGTCCCTGAAAGAGCTCTCTCAGCCCCCCCTGCCTCACAGGGTGTCTGTTGTGGGGAGGGGAAGGGAAAGGAGATTGTAAGCCGCTCTGAGACTCCTTTGGGTAGTGAAGGGCGGGGTATAAATCCAGTCTCCTCCTCCTCCTAAGGACTGGATTCTCACAATTTAGGTACATCACCACAGTCTAGGGTTGCCAAGTGGTATTTACGATTTGGCGAGGGGAGTCCTTGCCGGGTCTGGGAGTGTTCTGGCGTGTGCGCAAAGCGTTGGGGGTGGGACCTCTGTAATTCAAGGGAAAACCATTGAGTTTTCCCTTGAATTATAGAGCGCCCCCCAAAAAACGTGCCCTATGTGATGATGTCACCTCCGGGTGATGTCATCGCGCTGGGCACATCTCTGCAGCCTAGCAATTTGGGGGCGGGGTTCCCCCTGGCGGCCCAATCCAGGTCGGCAGGGAGTGGACCGTTCGAGCGGGAGTTTTCCCGCCCCCTGGGGGGGGGACTTGGCGACCCTACATCAGTCTCCATTCCTGATATATTATTTATCTTGTTGCCCCCCCCAGTTGAACCCAAACAGATGATAACCAGAAACCCAGTTCATTGTTCTTTTGATCTGTCAATAAACATCTTCACCATTTTGCATGCTAATGCAACAAGCCACCCTCTATATATACAACTTTGATCTGTAATACCATTTCATGGGCTGACAAAGTGTGCGTGCCCACGAAAGCTCACGCCTTGAATACAACTTTGTTGATCTTCAAGGTGCCGCTGGACTCGAACTTTGTTCCGTTGCTTCAGACCAACACGGCTGCCCCACCTGTATCTATCCCTAGAACTCTGGGAGTTAATGTTGGGGTGGTGAAAGAAAGCAGGCCCCCTTTGCCTGATAGGATTGTCTGCAAATCGCTTACACAGTCCCGCGATGTAGCCAGCAGTTCCGACGCAGCAACTGGCAGAATGGCTAGGCGCATATTTTCATCTCCTGTTCCTCTTCGCGTTATGGGCAATAAAATGCCAAGCAGGGGAGCGACAGGCCGGGAGGAGACTCTATTTTAACAAAAGACAGACTGCCGGATAGTGTCAGAACGTGTTCGCTGAGTGGGGGGCGGGGGCAGGGAAGACACTGAAATTTCTTCGTTGTGGTAGGTCTTGGGAATCTATAGAACAAAGCTATGTGCCACTCTTGAGGACAAAGGGTGATGCTTTCTGCTTTAGTGTAATGGAGTTGCAGAGCAGCAGTCATAAATATAATCTAAGCAGGCTTCGTTTATTTGTTCGTGCTCTGCCAGAGGTCAGGAAAGGGCATCTGAAACTTCACAGAAAACATAGGCCAAGATGGGGGCGGGGTTTTATCCCTCTCCCGAAATACTAGAACACGAGGGCATCCAATGAAGCTGGCGGGCAGGAGGTTCAGGCTGGACAAAAGGGAATACTACTTTACACTCAGAGTGATTAAAATGGGGAATTTGCTGCCAGTGGATGTAGTGATGGCCACAGAAACAGACAGCTTTAAAGGGGGATTAGATAGATCCATGGAGGATATGTCTGTTCAGTGGCTACTAGCCGTGGTGGCTGAGAGAAACCTTCACATTCGGAGGCACTAAACCGCTGAATCCCAGAGCCAGGAAGCAACATCAGGGGAAGGCCTCGGCCTCTCTGCTCTGTTGTTGGCCCTCCAGAGGAACTGGTTGGTCCCTGTGTGAGACAGGATGCTGGACTAGATGGACCACTGGGCTGATCCAGCAGGGCTCTTCTGCTGTTCTTATGAAGCCCTCGGCCTCTCTGCCCTGTTGTTGGCCCTCCAGAGGAACTGACTGGCCATTGTGGGAGACAGGATGCTGGACTAGATGGACTATTGGTCTGATCCAGCAGGGCTCTTCAGATGTTCTTATGAAGGCCTCGGCCTGTCTGCCCTGTAGTTGGCCCTCCAGAGGAACGGGCTGGCCACTCTGTGAGAGAGGGATGCTGGACTAGATGGACCACTGGTCTGATCCAGCAGGGCTCTTCTGATGTTCTTATGAAGGCCTCGGCCTCTCTGCCCTGTTCTTGGCCCTCTAGAGGAACTGGTTGGCCACTCTATGAGAGAGGGATGCTGGACTAGTTGGACCACTGGTCTGATCCAGCCACTTTGGTGTAGTGGTTAAGAGCGGCAGACTCTAATCTGGAGAACCCGGTTTGATTCCCCAGTTCTCCACATCATGCCAGCAAGGTGACCTTGGGTCATTCACAGTGCTCTCAGAGCTGTTCTTTTAAGAGCAGTTCTCTCAGAGCTCTCTCAGCCCCACCTTACAGGGTGTCTGTTGTGAGGAGAGGAAGGGAAGGTGATCGTAATCTGAGACTCCTTCAGATTAGTGAAGGGCAGGGTATAAATCCAATCTCCCCCTCCTCCTCCTCCTTCACCTCTGCCTCTTGCAATTGAGAAGCAGAAGTGGTTTGCCTGTTTAGCTTCTGAGATGTGATGAAATCAGGGAGTACCATGTCTTCCATCCCTCAGATAAGTTATGGGGATGTGCAAAACTCAGCCTTTTCTTTCTGGTTTGTTGTTGTGGTTGTTCTTTTCTCATTTTGCTTTTCTGCTGTCTCATACAGAAGTCTGCCAAAAAAAAATAATAATTGCGCACGTAGGGGTTTTTCTTTAATTGAAAAAGCAACTGCACAAACTGATGTGCATTATCCGGTCAGTCCCAGTGCGTGCATGTCGGCTATTGGTCATAGTCGGGAGCACACATCCAGATGTGCAACGGAGTGGGCTTCAGAACGTGAGTGCCTTTGAGTGCAACGTAGCATGGACGGGTATCTATGCTCGGGTGCCCATTCTGTGGTGGATCTGACCTCTGTTGGCCCTATTTGCATCCAAATGCTTTGTTCCTGATGGAAATGAAATGAGATGGATTTGGAGCTAATGAAGGCTTGGGATAATTGTTTGCAGTGTGAGGGGGGGAGACACACACACCAATATCCACATCAGAAATCATACTTGGCAGATTACTGAAGAAGAAGAAGAAGAAGAAGAAGAAGAGAAGAGATTGGATTTATACCCAGTCCTTCACTACCCAAAGGAGTCTCAGAGCGGCTTACAAACTCCTTTCCCTTCCCGTCCCCACAACAGACACTCTGAGGTAGGTGGGGCTGAGAGAGCTCTTTCAAGGACTGCTCTTGAGAGAACAGCTGTGCCAGAACTATGGCTTGCCCAAGGTCATCCAGCCAGGTGCAAGTGGAGGAGTGGGGAATCAAACCCGGTTCTCCCAGATTAGAGTCCACGCACTTAACCACTACACCAAACTGGCTTTCTAACCCTGCACTAACCCTGCCTAGGACTTCCAACCTCTGAACTTCCTTTGGTGGTGGAAAGGGCCATCAAGTGACAGCTGATTTATGGTGACCCCTGGTGGGGTTTTCAAGGCAAGAGACGTTCAGGGGTGGCTAGCCTTTGCCTGCCACTGTGCCACACCCCTGGTATTACATAGTGGTCTCCCATCCAAATAATAGCCAGGACCAACCCTGCTTCGCTTCCGAGATCTGATGAGATCGGGCCACCCTGGGCTACCCTGCCTTTTAAGGTAAAGGTTTCCCTTGCTCGAAAGCCAGTTGAATCCGACTCAAGGGGGCGGTGCTCATCTCTGTTTCCAAGCCAAAGAGCCAGCGCTGTCCGAAGATGTTTTCCTGTGGTCATGTGTCTGGCATGACTATACGCCGAGGTGCATGGAACACTGTTACCTTCCCACCAACGCAGTACCTGTCTATCTACCAGCAATCTCTTGCAGTTTGGTGTAGTGGTTAAGTGTGCGGACTCTAATCTGGGAGAACTGGGTTTGATTCCCCACTCCTCTACTTGCAGCTGCTGGATGACCTTGGGCAAGCCATAGTTCTGTCAGAGCTGTTCTTGAAAAAGCCGTCAGAGCTCTCAGAGCAGTTTCTGTCAGAGCTCTCTCAGCCCCACCTACCTTACAGGGTGTCTGCTGTGGGGAGGGGAAGGAAAGGATTTTGTAAACTGCTCTGAGACTCCCTTGGGTATTGGAGGGCGGGGAATAAATCCAATCTCCTCTTCTTCTTATGAACTGCTAGGTTAGCAGGATCTGGGGACAGAGACAGGAGCTCACTCTGTCATGCAGCATTTGGGTCTTGAACCGCCAAGCTACCGACCTTCCAGTCTGCAGCTCAGTGTCTTAACCTCTGATCCACTGGCAATTCTAGGGGGACTTATTACCTGCTGGCCTCTGTGCTAGGGTTGCTAGACACCCCCCCCCCAGTGGAGGTGGGGTTCTAGGGTTGCCAGGTCCCCTCCTCAATCCAGCAGGGGAATTTGGGGGCATTCCGGGGGTGGGCAAGGATGCCCCAAGCACAACCCCCAAGCGCAACAACCCGCCTGGCCACCCCTCTCCCTCCTCTCCTGCCAGATTTAAAGGGCTTCAGCTGATTGGCAGGGACCACGTGACCTGGAAGTGACATCATCATATCAGTGATGTCAGGGAGGCACTCTGGTATTTGGGCAAGAACTCTATGGTAGAAGCCAAATTCACCATAGAGTTTTTGTGCAAACACCAGAGCTTGGCTCAGTGGCACTGTGTGTTGACATCACTTTCGGGTTGCATGAGAAGCAGTGTAGATACATCACTGCAACGTTGGCTGAGCCTTCCTCCTGCTCCGGGTAAGTCCCCCCCCCCCTCCGTCCACCTTTGGTTGCCAGGAGAGGCCTGGTTACCCTACTCTGTGTTCAAAATTTTTGGGTGCCATCAATCCACCTCTGATTAACTCATGTGAGGCCAAACAATTAGAGAGAAGAGAGAGAGAAGAGATTGGATTTATACCCTGCCCTTCACTCCCCAAGGGAGTCTCAGAGCGGCTTACAAACTCCTTTCCCTTCCCCTCCCCACAACAGACACCCTGTGAGGTAGGTGGGGCTGAGGGAGCTCTGAGACAACTGTCCTTGAGAGAACAGCTGGTACAGAGCTATGGCTTGCCCAAGGTCATCCCACAGGTGCAAGTGGAGGAGAGGGGAGTCAACCCCGGTTCTCCCAGATTAGAGTCCGCGCACTTAACCACTACACCAAACTAGCTCTCATTAGGCTGGGAATACAGAGAAAGAACTTTAGAAACATAGGGAGGACAAATAACATCGAAACATGGAGCTGGATGGTACCCCAAGGGTTATCTAATCCAACCCCCTACACAATGCAGGAAGTTCACAGCTAGCCCCCCCCCCCACTCCCTCTGTGACACTTTCTCTATGCCCAGAGGAAGGCAAAAAAGCCTCCAGTATCCCTGGGCTAATCTGTCAGTTTGGTGTAGTCAGAGCCAGTTTGGTGTAGTGGTTAGGAGCACAGACTCTAATCTGGGAGAACCGGGTTTGATTCCCCACTCCTCCACTTGCAGCTGCCGGTGTGATCTTGGGTCAGTCGCAAGTTCTCTCAGAGCTGTTCTCTCAGGAGCAGTCCTCTAGAGCAGGGGTGGGCAATCGATTTGGCTCGGGGGCCACTTTGTGGGAGCGGAGGTTAGCGGGGGGGCGCACCTTTTAAAATGATCGCATTCATTAGTTAACTTTGCATGTCAGAAAAGATATAAGTTGTATCATAAAAATCAATAAATAGAAATTAGATAAAATAGTGGTGGTTGTATTCAATTTGTTTATTGTGCTAATTTCATACCATCTATAGCTGCAAGCACATTTAATTGGGGCTCTCCATGGCTAGGCTGGCCCTGCTCCAATGCCTGGCATGTGGGGGTGGCTGGGGATCCTTGCGCTGTGCAGCTGCAGCGGCACCAGCAAGTTTCGGCGTGGGGAGAAGGGAAATCAGTCCCAGTGAGAGACACACAGGGGAGCATAGGGACAGAGAGAGAGGAAGACACACACAGAGATGGACAGAGAGAGACAGACAGACAGAGACAGAGAGAGAGACACGGGGAACATAGGGAGAGAGAGAGGGAGGAAGTAATGTGCCCGCCCCCTGGACACTTCACTCCCGGAGCGCCGCTTCTCGGCGCTCCGGGCCCAACGGAGGCCTGACTGAAACCACGTGGCCGACTGTCTTGGCAGGCCGCAAAAAACTCTGTGGCAGGCCGCATGTGGCCCGCGGGCCGCAATTTGCCCACCCCTGCTCTAGAGAGCTCTCTCAGCCTCACCTACCTCCCAGGGTGTCTGTTGTGGGGAGGGGAAGGGAAAGGAGATTGTAAGCCACTCAGACTCCGAGTGAAGGGTGGGGTATAAATCCAGTCTCCTCCTCCTCCTCTTCTTCTTCTTCTTCCTCCTCCTCCTCCCGACCCCAAAGTGGTAATCAGGCATGCAAGAAAGGGCCACAAGACCCAAGCAGGGGCGTAGAGTTTAAAAACTCCCGGGGGGGGCTTTTCCGTGCATGCGTGCTTTGTGTGCGTGCCCGCCAGGACCATGCCACCACCGCCTCCCCCCCGCCTGACCGCTCCTGCTTCCATCCCTCCCTCCATCCATCCAGGGGCCAGCTGGGCATTTGCTTAGCTGGCCCCTGGACGGACGGACGGAGGGTCGGAGTGGCCAGGCGGGGGAGGGGGGAGAGAGAGGCAGCAGGGGCGGCGGCCCTAAAAAGGGCCGAGGGAGGCGCGGCGGAGGGCACACCGTTTTCTTGGGGGGGGCTCAGTCCCCCCGGGAAATTTTGGGGGTGGCTCGAGCCCTTGAGCCCCCCCCCCCGTAGTTGACGCCTATGGACCCAAGCACTGGCCCATCCCTTCCTGCCCTCCCTCTCGCCATCTGCCCAAATCCACAGAACCTGCATCAAGCCTCTGCTTAAAAAAACCTCCGAAGAAGGAGAGCCCACCACCTCCCGAGGAAGCCTGTTCCACCGCAGAACTGCTCTAGCCACCAGGAAGTTCTTCCTAACGTTGAGCCGAAAACCCTTTCGATTTAATTTCAACCCGTCCGCTCTGGAACTTAATGAGTGTTTCAAGGCATTACGAGCCTTTGAAATCAATACAGCTTCAGGAATAATTTGCAGGTCCCCAAAAGCCTGGCAGTGACGCAGCACTGGCTTACAGTAAGGTATTTAACCGTCCGGAAAATCACAGGCAAAGAGTTTATGGAGGGTGGTTTGTATTTATAACACACGGTGGGCAGATGACTTGTGGACGGTCAGCCGTTTTCCATTCCTGTTAATTCACCCTCAATCAGTGAAAGGACACAGTCCAATGGAAACCTGCAAAGGGGGGGGGGACTTATCTGCTTTATCCATGCCTGCCTCTGACTAGGGACAGGGTTGCCATCCTCCAGGTGGCAGCTGGAAATCTCCGGGTCTCATTCAAAATAAGGCTGATTTGTGTGTTTCCTGTGTGTTCGTCCGTTTCCTAACGACACTGTTATCTAGGACAGACTCACCCAAGGGCTCACACAACATGCATCCATTCTCAGTTATAATAATCTGAGCATGCATGGGTTTCCCCTGAGCAGAGAGGGAATGCTGAAACCTTGCGTGGGCACAGATCGAAATGTCCTCGCGCACGCGCAAAAATGTCGGAAGGTTTTCCCCCTCCCCAGCAAGGGAGGAAACCCAGGCATGTTGAAAATGCCTTTCCTTCGCTTCCTGATCTGGGGGAGGGAGAGAAAGGCATGCCCCCCCCTGCACTTCCCCAAGCCTCCCCACAAAAGCGGAGAGGCTCAGGGAAGGAACAGGACATGTTTTCCCGGCTGCCTTCCGTTCTCCCCAGCCTGTGTGCTTCCCTCCCTGACCTTACGGAGGGAGGGGGGATAGGAGCAGGGCTCATTTCATAGCAGGAGCTCCTTTGCATATTAGGCCACACACCCCTGAGGTAGCCAATCCTCCAAGAGCTTACAGTAGCCCCTGTAAGAAGAGCTCTGTACGCTCTTGGAGGATTGGCTGCATTAGGGGTGTGTGGCCTAATATGCAAAGGAGCTCCTGCTACGAAATGAGCCCTGGGTAGGAGACTAGAAAGGCGATGCTGAAGTGGGGTGGAGACGCTGGGGGGGGGAAGAGGCAAGCTTCTGCTCCTGCCCTGTGCTTTCCCAGGCTCCCTGCCTAATAGGTTAATGAGCTGCGCTGTCAGGGGTGTGGTCTAATACGCTAATGAGTTTCTGGTGTTGGGTGTGGCCTGTTATGCTAATGAGTTCCTGCTGGGCTTTTGCTACCTCCAAAAAGCCCTGCCTGAGGACAAACACACCTCCCTCCCCCATCAAATGAAACTGAAAGGGCTTGGGGGAGGGGGGTTAGTAACCTTTTTCGCTGGAATTAATCATTTATTGACAAATGTACAGCAATGTTAACGAGGGTCCTATTTCCAGTCTTTGGTTTAGGAAGGGTTTAATTGCTTTTAAATTATTAAGCGATGGACACACCTGCAGAGCCCCCTGGGCTGTGATAGAAGGTGTCCTGTTATGCATATAGATTCTGAAGGTGGAATCATAACTTTTAATGTGCGCCCTGCTGGCATTTATTAGCAGGTTAATCACAGTCTTCTCAGCCCAAACCCTGCCCGTTTCGGGCTCTGCCCCCCAAATCTCTAGGAATTCCCCTACCCATAGTTGAGTAGGGTTGCCAGCTCTAGGTTAGAAATTCCTGGATATTCGGTAGAGGAGTCTCAGGTAGGTGGAGTTTGGGGAGGGACCTTGAGAGACCAGCTCCGAGAGAACCGTGACTGACCCAAGATCACCCAACGGCTGCAGAAGGTGGGGTCTGGGGAGGGGGGACCTCTGCAGAGTATAATGCCGCAGAGTTCAACCTCCAAAGCAGCCGTTTTCTCCAAGAGAACTGACCCCTGTCACTTGGAGATTGTAAATCTGGGATGTCTCCACTTCCCACCAGGAGGCTGGCAACCTTGGAAGTTCACAGCTCTACTAGTACCACTGGCAAGTAAGTGTCGGTCCCTGTCTGCTGTGGAAGGTGCTGCCCCTTTCTGCCAGTTCCTACAGACCGTCTTGTAGCACTTCAAGGGTTGCCAACCTCCAGGTTGCATCTGGAGATCTCCTAGTATAACAATTGAACTCCAGAAGGTTAAGATCGGTTCCCCTGGAGAAAATAGCTGTTTTAAAGAGTGGAATTGATGACATTGTACCCTGCAGAGGTACCCCATCCCCAAACCCCACCCACTGCAGCTGCTGGTGACCTTGAGCAAGCCACAGTTCTCTCAGAGCTGCTCTCTCAAGAGTAATTTTCAGCCAGAGCTCTCTCAGCCCTACCTACCTTATAGGGTGTCTGTTGTGCGGAGAGGAAGGGAAAGAGATTGTAAGCCACTCTGAGACGCCAAGTGAAGGGCCGGGTATAAATCCAATCTCCTTCTCCTCCAGTCTGGTGTCGTGGTTAAATGCGTGGACTCTAATCTGGGAGAACCGGGATTGATTCCCCCACTCCTCCACTTGCACCTGCTGGATGACCTTGGGCAAGCCATAGCTCTGTACCCCAATTAGATCCCTGTCCTCGCTGGGCTCCCCAGATTTCCAGGAGTTTCCCAAAATGGAGCTGGCAACTTTACCCCCAACCCCTACCTGCAACCAGGGTGGAGTTGGGCCCCTCCAAGTGTGTTCACCCCCTCCTTCCCGAGAACTGCCCTGGTCCCCCCACCCCGCCTTAGAGGCTTGCCACTGTTGACCAACTTAATGGAAATGTAGCTTTGCCGTCTCTCTGTTCAATTAGACCAAACGAATCCCAATCACCCTTTCCTCGACCCCAAGGAAACGGATCTCAAGTGGGACTTCGCTGGGAGCATGAACGGCACCATTTAATTGGGCGAGATCGGAGATCTGACAATGGTTCGGATACAGAGAATAATGTAGGGAGGGCAAGGGGACGGAATGGGGCTGTTCATTCACTTCCCTCCAAGATGTTATTATTCCATCAGACCAGCTAACGGTTGACTTTTGACGCAGTTCATTGCAGGTTCTCCAGAGAGAGAAGTGAACAGTTGGTTTTCTAATTTTCAGTCCTTGCTTTCCTTCATTTCAAGCCTGGGAGACAGCGAACTGCCCCGCTTCGGTGACTGTTTGGTGTAGTGGTTAAATGTGCAGACTCTGATCTGGGAGAACCAAGTTTGATTCCCCACTTCTCCACATGCAGCTGTTGGTGTGACCTTGGGTCAGCCACAAGTTCTTTCAGAGCTGTTCTTGAAAGAGCAGTTCTCAAAAGAGCTCTCTCAGCCCTACCTACCTCACAGGGTGTCTGTTGTGGGGTGGGGAAAGGAAAGGAGCTTGTAAGGCACTCTAAGTGAAGGGTGAGGTATAAATCCAACTCCTTCTCCTCCTCTCACTGATAATACTCTAGGAGTGATTTCATATATATTTCCTTTTTCTTAAAGGGATCTCCTTCCATTTGCAAACCTCAGAGCCTTTTCTCAGAGTCCAAGTGGAAGGGGGAAATAGGGAAGGAAATTAGGGCATGCTCGCTGCCCTAAAGAGGGGGAAAGCAGGGAAATTGGGAGAGAAGCGCAGGAACCAAAAGGCACCAACCTCAGCAGCCGGCTCCTTTCTCACAAAAGAAGGAGGAACAGAATTAAATTGCACCCCGCTGGTGCCGCTTCAGAAGGATTTCCTATAATTAAAAGGTGTTTCATTTGTCAGGGAAAGAGGGGGAAGTTTCCCAGAATGCCTGCAGGGATTGACAGCGCTGCCAAGGTGGGGTTTTGTTTTGTTTTTTTGCTAATCTTGTAGTTTTAATTTTAGAGTTTGGGGTTTTGTTTTCCGAGGGGTGGGGGAAGCAATCAAATGGAGCCCGATTTGTTATGTATTAAGATCAGGGGTCATTTCGTAGAAAAAGAGGTGCAGGAGCTCATTAGCATAACTCATTTGCATAACTCATTTGCATATGCCACATTCCCTAACATACCGGAAGTGTGTCAGAAGGCGACACCCACCCCTCAGGCTTCACTCCACAGGTGAGTGAAGCTGACCTGCTCTTCCTCCATTCCCTTCCCCATCCAATACTTTGTGCAATAAAAATAAGCGTAAAGAACACACCCTCATTCTCTTCCTGCTCCCTTGAAACCACCAGGTTTCAAGTAGACTTGAGATACCCAGGACATGTGCACCACCCATCCCTTCCCCTTCCCCTCCCCACAACAAGACACCCTGTGAGGTAGGTGGGGCTGAGAGAGGTATTTTGAGAACTGCTCATGAGAGAACAGCTCTGAGAGAACTTGTGACTGGCCCAAGGTCACACCAGCAGCTGCATGTGGAGGAGTGGGGAATCAAACCCGGTTCTCCCAGATTAGAGTCCAACTCCTGACCACTACACCAAACTGATGGGGTGGAAGCTGCTGAAGGGTTGGTGAAATTTCTCCAGTACTTACATGCCATGTGCCCAGATAAAAAATGGTATACTTAGAAAATTTATATGCCACCTTGAGCAAGTCTCTGGAAAAGCAGCACACAGTCATAAAAGGAACAATGATAAAATCATCAATATTAAAACAAAACATTAAAAACAATAAAGACCCTAGCAGGGCTTTCCCCGGGGCGCTGCGCCTCTGCACTGCTCGGGGAAGCCAAGGAGGGGGCGGGGCTTGGTCATGTGCTTGCCCCCTGGGCTCCTCAATCCCGGAGCTGCACTCCTGTGCGCTCCTGCTCCAACGGACCCCTGATTAAGATCATAGTGGCTCGTAATTCGAACAAAGGAGTAATCGCCAAAGTATATAAAAATTTAATAGATCGTTCTCCCCTGACCTTACCCTCATATACTTCCTCATGGGTTAAAGATCTTGACTCGGACTTACCTGACTCATTTTGGGAAGTCATGTGGTCCTCATATGCTTCACTATCCCCCTGCATAAACATCCAACAGCAGAATTTTAAAATACTTACTCGGTGGTATCACACGCCAATGAAACTGCATTGAATCAATCCATCCCTCTCTCCAATGTGCTGGAGAAATTGTGGCGTAGTGGGTTCATATTTACATGTATGGTGGGACTGCTCAATTGTGAAAGACTTCTGGTATAGAGTTTTCAAAGAAATAGAATTTTTGACAGGTCTAGGTGTGCCAGTTAACCCCAAAGTGGTTATACTAAACTATTGGGCAGATGTTCATATAACGAAAGGTGACATAGAATTGTTGACTCTCCTTATATCGGCAGCCAAATCTACGATTGCTGCCCACTGGAAGAGCTCAGCCCCTCTATCAATAAATGTTTGGTACTCTAAGGTGTGGGACCACATAATCATGGACAAGATCTCTGACAAATGGTCACAACGAGATCTTTTGACATCCAATCATTCTTATTATACACGTTGGTACACTGTCCTAGAAAAAATGGAATACATATTAGAAAGAATTAGTGTGAAACAAATAACACATTTTTATCAATTTATGCGTAGTGGCTGGTTTTATAATTAATGTAACGATAGGAAGAAAAGAAAATCTGTTAATATTTCATGTTATAACCTTAGTTTCTTAAAACAATGTTATTCTGTTTTTATGTTATACTGGTTGTCCCGGTTGTTGGGACAGTTGTTGTTTACTGAATTATTATGTACCTATTATTAAAAAAAATAAAAAAGTGTTACAAAACATGGTGGTGGCGGCTACAAGCACAGATGGCTTTAAGGAGGAATTAGATGGGCATATGGAGCAGAGGTCCATTAGCGGCTGCTAGCCACAAGGTATAACAACATAACAGAAGCCAATGTTGGATCAGGCCAGTGGCCCATCCAGTCCAACACTCTGTGTCACACAGTGGCCAAAAACACCAGCTGCCCTCAGGAGGTCCAGCAGTGGGGCCAGGACACTAGAAGCCCTCCCACTGTTGCCCCCCCCCCCTGGTCAAGCACCAAGAATACAGAGCATCTCTTGCCCCAGACCGAGAGTTCCTATCTGTACCTTGTGGCTCACAGCCACTGATGGACCGCTGCTCCATATGTTTACCTAATCCCAGGGGTCTTTTCGTAGAAAAAGAGGTGCAGGAGCTCATTAGCATCACTCATTAGCATAACTCATTAGCATATGCCACGCCCCCTGACATTACCAGAAGTGTGTCAGAAAGGGAATGTCAGTTTCAGCCCCATTATATCCTATGGGCCATTGAAATTGATGGCAAAAACTCATAGGGTATATGAAGGGCTGGAGGAAAGGGGGTCTGAGGGAGAAACTCCAAACTTGCAGGGTAGCTGCTGGGGCCTCCCCTCAAAATACCCACTAATTTTCAAGCAGATCAGACCACAGGGTCCAATTCTATGGGCCCCCAAACAGATTGTCCCATCCCCTCCATTGTTCTCTATGGAGAGAAAAAATGTTAACTTTTTCCCTACCATGAGAACAATGGAGGGAATGGGGGCAACCAGTTTGGGGGCCTGTAGAATTGGACCCCCTGGTCCAATCTTCTTGAAACTTGGTGGGCAAGCCCCTCCAGAGGCTTTTAAAGTTGCCGCCAAATTTTGGCAGCAATTTGGCGGCAAACTGAATCAGATTAGAGAATCTGATTCAGCCCGTGGCTGCCCTACTGGCTAGTCCTGAGCTGGCGGAGCTTCGCTCTGCCTCGCTCCGGCCCCAACGGACCCCTGCCTAATCCCCTCTTGAAGCCGTCCATGCTTGTAGCCGCCGCCACCTCCTGTGGCAGTGTAGAGAGGAACTCTCGGTCTGGGGCAAGAGATGCTCTGCATTCTTGGTGCTTGGGGGGGGGGGGGCGAGTGGGAGGGCTTCTGGTGTCCTGGCCCCACTCCTGGACCACCTGATGGCCCCTGGTGTTTTTGGCCACTATGTGACAGAGTGTTGGACTGGAGGGGCCATTGGCTTGATCCAACATTGGCTTCACTTATGTTCTCTTATGTTCTTATGAGCATATGAACCTGCCTTTAATATGTCAGACCACCAGTCCATCAAAGGCAGCATTGCCTACTCAGACTGGCAGCACCTCTCCAGGGTCTGGAGATTAGATGTAATTCCAGGAGAACTCCAGGCCCCACCTGGAGGCTGCAACACTAGGTGGAAGTGGTTTTTTGCCCAGGTATTGGCATAGAAACGAGGCTCTGTTCCTCTCCCACCAAGTCCCAATTTCCACCCATTGATGCTAATGGTTTCCTGATAATTCAAGGTGTTTAAACTCTAAATCATCCAGGATTGGGGGATATTGCCAGCTACTAACCCCACTTCATCGTCCATTAATAACAGAGATTAGAGTGTTTGCCGCCGGAAACAGGGCCTTTTCGGTTGTGCCACTAGGGTTGATAATACTGCCTCAGCAAATGCCAGGAGATTTTGAGGGCAGTGCCTGAGGAGTATGAAGGTTGGGGAGGATGTGACATCACTTCAGGCTGATGCTACAAGGATTTCCCCTAGTTTCTATGGTAAATACCATCAAGATGTGGAGACATTCCTAGAGTGTCACAATGGAGGCAATTTTCTGACCTTTTCCTCTCTCAGGGACTGGGGGTGGGTTGGGGCTGAGGGCAGCAGTCCACACACCATGGGTGTGCAGATGGCAAACCTACATGGCACCCTTTCTCTGCAGTGTCCTCTCCCTCAATGTCACAACTTTCCAGTACCAGGAAACAATGTTCTTGTTTACCCATGGTTCCAGTTAATTGTGGGGCATTCTGTTGATTCATGTTTCATGGCTTCTCTTTGGTGGTTTAATTTAGGTACCAATTTTAATAATATTCCCAGTGCCTCATTTGTCCTGCTTCTGTTTAATGTAGCTGCTTTGTGCATATGGTTTTTCATGGGTCAGAATGGGGCTGCTTGTAAATTAATCTTAAAAGAGAACATCAGAAGAGCCCTGCTGGATCAGACCAGTGGACCATCTAGTCCAGCCTCCTGTTTCACACAGTGGCCAACCAGTTCTTTTGGAGGGTCAACAACAGGGCATGGAGGCCGAGGCCGAGGCCTTCCTAAGAACATCAGAAGAGCCCTGCTGGATCAAACCAGTGGTCCATGTAGTCCAGCATCCTGTCTCACACAGGGGCCAACCAGTTCCTCTGGAGGGCCAACAACAGGGCACAGAGGCCAAGGCCTTCCTAAGAACATCAGAAGAACCCTGCTGGATCAGACCAGTGGTCCATGTAGTCCAGCATCCTGTCTCACACAGGGGCCAACCAGTTCCCCTGGAGGGCCAACAACAGGGCACAGAGGCCAAGGCCTTCCTAAGAACATCAGAAGAGCCCTGCTGGATCAGTCCAGTGGTCCATGTAGTCCAGCATCCTGTCTCACACAGGGGCCAACCTGTTCCTCCAGAGGGCCAACAACAGGGCACAGAGGCCGAGGCCTTCCTAAGAACATCAGAAGAGCCCTGCTGGATCAGACCAGGGGTCCATCTAGTCCAGCATCCTGTCTCACACAGGGGCCAACCTGTTCCTCCAGAGGGCCAACAACAGGGCACAGAGGCCGAGGCCTTCCTGAGAACATCAGAAGAGCCCTGCTGGATCAGACCAGTGGTCCATGTAGTCCAGCATCCTGTCTCACACAGGGGGCAACCAGTTCCTCTGGAGGGCCAACAAAAGGGCACAGGGGCAGAGGCCTTCACAAGAACATCAGAAGAGCCCCGTTGGATCAGTCCAGTGGTCCATCTAGTCCAACTACCATCCTGTGTCTCACAGTAGCCAACCAGTTCCTCTGGAGGGCCAGTATGGTTGCCAGCTCTGAGTTGGGAAATACCTGGAGATTTTGGGGGTGGAACTTGGGAAGGGTTTGGGGAGGGGAGGGACACTTCAAAGCAGCCGTTTTCTCCAGGGTAATTGATTTTGACGTTCTGGAGAGCCATTATAATAGCAGGAAGTCTCCAGGTATGACGTGGAGGTTGGCAACCGTAGGGCGTAGAGGCCAAGGTCTTCCTGGCACTGGGATTCAGAGGTTGACTGCCTCTGAATGTGGAGGTTCCCTTCAGTCCCCATGGCTAGTAGCCACTGATAGACCTCTCCTCCATGAATCTGTACAGTCCCCCCCTTTCAGCTTTCTATGCCTGTGGCCATTACGACATCCTCCAGCAGCGAATTCCTCATTTTAGTTATAGTGGTGTTGTTTTACATTATTTCATTCGATCTGTTTCTGGATCATGGGCGTCAACTACAGGGGGGCTCGAGCCTCCCCTGAAATTTCCCGGGGGGGCTCAGCCACCCCCGGCAAAATGGAGTGCTCGCCCAGCCGGCTGTCGCCGCCTCTCCTTCTCCCCCACCCCCGGCCTGCCCTCCTGCCTCCCTGGGCCGGGGGGGGGGGGGAGAGGAGCGGCAGGGACACGGTCGTGCGCTTTGCACGGGCGGCAGTCAGCCGGCCAGCTGGCTGCCGCCGCCGAAACTGCCGGGTCTGTCTCCCTGGGCCGGGGGGGGGGGGAGGAGCAACGGGGACATGGTCCCATGCACGCGCGCACGAGAGAGCCCCTGCTCCCCCCGGGGATTTAGAAAGTCTACACCCCTGTTCTGGATGTAGTGTTAACATATTTATATCTGTGTTCTATGGTATTGTGAACTGCCTCGAAAACGCTTGGGCTTCATCCAAGAGAGACATAAAAATAAATCAGGGTCTTGCCGATGCTCACTCATGTGATGACGCTAGTATAGATTCACAACAGTTCGGCTACAGTGGCACACGGGGCATTTCGCAGCAGTCCTCCACCATACAGGGCACATAAATTGAGGGCAGGATCCTGCTAAGAGCTGCATTTTTTTTAAAAAAAAAGCCATAATTCTTTTTCCCTTTGAGAGGTTTAGAATCTATATTAGGTATCTGTAAAGATGAGCAGTGCACCTTATGGATAGAGAACACAAAAAACCCGAAGAAGAAGAGATTGGATTTATACCCCGCCCTTCACTCCCCAAGGGAGTCACAGAGCGGCTTACAAACTCCTTTCCCTTCCCCTCCCCACAACAGACTCCCTGGGAGGTAGGCGGGGCTGAGAGAGCTCTTTCAATGACTGCCCTTGAGAGAACAGCTCTGAGAGAACTTGTGAGAGAGCTCTGACAGAAACGGCTCTTTTTCAAGCTGGGACAGAACTATGGCTTGCCCAAGGTCACCCAGCAGGTGCAACTGGAGGAGTGGGGAATCAAATCTGGTTCTTCCAGATGATTATTACCTGGCTGTAGCGACCCCTCCGGGTTTCTGGCAGCCCAATCGGAGAGAGCGCAAGTACAGCGTTTTCATCAACTGCATTCAGCCGCCCCCCCCCCCGCCTTACTCCTGAGGAATGCCTGAGAAGATTGCTGCTTCCCACGAGGTGGTTTATTTAAAGAACTTCGAAACAGAAAGGGGGGGGGGATGTCTCGAATAAGTTGTGCTCAGTCGGAGCCATTCAAAATAGCCAGCAGGCTTCCTCTGTCCGGGGGGTGGGGGGGAGAGAAGCTAGATAACCTCTCTGTGTGAATTCATGAATATAAATATGTATTCATTTCAGGGAGCGATGTGCCCCAAGAAGTGCTTTATATTTAGACTTCAGCCAGTCCATGTAATAGGATGCTAGGGCTGGGGGGGGGCGGGGTTTGACTTCAGAGCTCATCTATTCCACCACCCCCCCCTTCTCAGGCCAGTTTGGTGGAGTGGTTACGAGCGGTGGACTCTAATCTGGAGAACCGGGTTTGATTCCTCACTCCTCCATGTGCAGCCAGCTGGGTGACCTTGGGTCAGTCACAGTTCTCTCAGAACTCTCTCAGCCCCAGCTACCTCACACGGTGCCTCTTGTGGGGAGGGGAAGGGAAAGGAGATTGTAAACTGCTCTGAGACTCCGAGTGAGGGGCAGGCTATAAATCCTCCTCCTCCTCCTCCTCCTCCTCCTCTTCTTCAGTGTGTGGCCTCTAATCTGGGAGAACTGGGTTTGATTCCCCACTCCTCCACTTGCAGCTGCTGGATGACCTTGGGCAAGCCATAGTTCTATCAGAGCTGTTCTCTCAAGAGCAGTCCTCCAAAGAGCTCTCTCAGCCCCCACCTACCTCACACAACCCCTCTGTGGATATAGAACAGTACAGAACAGCCGTGGAAGCTCCATTTCCTGTCAGCAGGGCAACAGGGATCAATTACTTCCCAGCCTACCTAAGCTGAGGCCAGAGGCCATAATATTGAAGGGCGGTGTCCTCTGGAAATGTTTTAATGGCTTGATACACATGAAGATGTTCAGGTAACAATTGCCAAAAACATATTGTGCCATGAGGAACTGTTGTTCGTGGGAAGAGTTTTCGGCGTCGACGAAGGCTTCCCCGAAATGAGGAGTGACTGGGCACCCGTTCCCATTGGCCAAGTGTCAGAGTCTATTAAAGTCTCTGCCATTTGTTGTTGGTAACTGGGGTCTCTATCAGTAATTTACGGGTTGCCTTGAGGTTTATTGCCTGTCCTGCTTAATGTATCGTTCTTTCCCCGGGAGGGTGGCTTGCTGCATTCCATCACGTCACATAAACAGCCTGGCTATCTGGTCTCGTCACCTCCCTTTTTCCTCTCCGGAGACTCAAATGTTTTATCTGCTTTTGTAACCTTGGAGAACTGTGGAATTGTTATTCTAGCCAGGTGTCTGGTCTGCAAACTGCAATTAGAAGTCACTAAGGGGCATGGGGGGAATTTTAGTGCTTTTGCGCCTTTTCTGTGAGAACCAACGGCTTAGAGAATTTCACGCTTTTTTTGTATTCATTCTGATTGGCCCTCTGCCTGCTATTACCTGAAGGTGGGGGGTATATTAATCCATGCTGTCTGTAACTAAGTATCTCTAACAAACATGAAGTACCTGAACCATCATTAAGAATAAAAGAACTCTTTGCTTCATCAAAGGTCTGGCTTATTGATTCGATTCAGAAGTCTCACACCGAGTAGCTGAAGTTAGAAGGGGAGGGCACATTTGTCTATGAATTCTTCTTGAATTTGGACTTTATTTTGGTTGGCTTTCTTTTAAATCCAGATCCCTTCCCGCCGCCCCCCCCCCCCCCCCATTCTGCACTAAAATTGAGTCCAACCTTCTTTTTATTCTGGAGTCCCCCCCCCCCCCCCATTCTGCGTTACATTACCTCCCTTCAGTGGTTAGCCCCGTTTCAACCTGCTGTTGCCCCGGTTTTTTTGGATGCTGTTTTGCCGTGGACTTAAGTTGCCTCGACTCAAACACTGAGAAAATCCGGAATGGCAGGCAAATGCGGAAAGGACCTATGGCATCATATCCCACATCCCCAAATCTCCAGGAGTTTCCCGGTCTAGATGTGGTAACCTTACCCAGTGAACCAAACCAGTCTGGGTTGGAAAATACCTGAAGACTTTAGGGGTGGATCCAGGGGAGGGGCCTCAGCATGCTACAGTGCCATAGATGCCTTCAAAGTCCGCATTTCAAGTCCGCTAGAAGTTTTGTAGACTGCTGTGCCTCAGTCAATAAGAGGTTTTGTGAACTCGGCAGGCTCTTCTGGAAAGTGGCCTGAAGAAAGGAAAAACTGAAATGAAGAGAACCTAGGCATTCGTCGCCACTGAGCACTTTAGAGAAGACCTTGGCTGTAGAGGAAGAGAGCTTGGCCGTTTTCGAATGTACTGAATTGCATTTTAGTTGAAGTTTTCATTTGGAAGTTGGAACTCATTTAAGGAGTCATGTGTGGGCCATACTGAATATGTATGAATGTATTAGTTGCGGTGGCTCAAGTGGCTAAGACGCTGAACTGCAGACCGGAAGGTTGGTAGTTCAGCAGTTTGAGACCTCGAGTGCTGCATGACGGAGTGAGCTCCCGTCTCTGGCCCCAGCTCCTGCCAACCTAGCAGTTCGAAAGCAAGGAATTGCAAGTATATAAATACATACCACTTCAGTGGGAAGGTAACAGCGTTCCGTGCACCTTGGCGTCTAGTCATGCCAGCCACATGACCATGGAAACATCTTCGGACAGCGCTGGCTCTTTGGCTTGGAAAAGGAGATGAGCACCGCATCCCTAGAGTCGTATTCGACTGGCTTTTGAGCTAGGGAAACCTTTACCTTTACCTTACAGCTTCAGTGCTATGATTTTGTACCCAATTTTCTCCAGAGGAGCTGAACTCTGTCAGCTGGAGATCAGTTGTAAAAGCAAGAGATCTCCAGGCCCCACCTGGAGGCTGGCAACCCTACCTAGTCCACAATCCTGGTCTGAAGAGGAAAGTTTTCAGTTCATGACAAAATTGTTATGTGAAACTCTTTTCCCTGTTCATGCCTGAGACAAAGGAATGTCTCAGCACGTCTGGCTAATAAATCTTCCCCGAACAATGACACTACATTTAGATTCTACTAGCCTTCACTGAGCAATTATCCCCAGCCCAGTTGTATTGAGGCTGAATCAGACTGGTGAGCAACGCTGAATGAACACTGGTCAGGTGGGTGTGGAGACGGGATGCCTGTTCGTTGCTACAAACAACTGGGGAACATTGGAAAATCTGACACCTAAGTTAAATGTGATATGGGCAGTTCGTAGAATCCTAGAACCACAGAGTTGGAAGGGGCCCTGCAGGCCATCTAGTCCAACCCCCGGCTCAATGCAGGATCAGCCAAGAGCATCCCTGACAAGGGTTTGTCCAGCCACTGCTTGAAGATTGCCAGGGAGGGGGAGCTCACCGCCTCCCCAGGCAGCCAATTCCACTGTTGCACAATTCTGGACTGTCAAAAAGTATTTCCTAATATCCAGCTGCTACCTTCCTGCCCTGAATTTAAACTCATTATTGCGAGTCCTCTCCTCTGCTGCCAACAGGAACAGCTCCCTGCCCTCCCTCTAAGTGACAGCCCTTCAAATACTCCCAGAGACTGAACCTTCCCAAGTCCCTCAGCCTTTCCTCCTAGGGCTTCTTGGTCTCCAGGCCCCCCATCCTCCTCCTCACTCTCCTCTGCACCCGCTTCGTTCTGTCCACATCCTTTTGACGCGAGGCCTCCAGGACCGCACCGATATACCCAGACTGGGGACCTGTGCCAATGGTGTAAAAATGAGAAGCACAGAATCCTCCAGTGGCTCACCTTCCTTCAGGTTCCCTCTCCAAATGGGGTTTCCCCCGTCCAGTTAGGGTTGCCAACTGATGGTGCGCACCAGACAAGCTTACTCTCCATTAAGCGCCAGGCAACAGAGGAGAAGTTAAGCCCACAGACGCGAGGAGCTTGTGCCGATTTAAACACGCATCCTGAACGGTGATCGGTCGTGAAGCTGCACATTATGTGTGACTCCACAGCAGCCTGGAAACTTCACAGAAAGGGCTATTGTGGGCCAAAGTCCAAAGGATCCCAGCTATAGTAAGAGCCAGGGGAGGATCCTTATGATCGGTATAAACTAGGGTTGCCAACCTCCTGGACACCGGCTGGATCAGGATCCGTCTAGTTCAGCATCCTGACTCACACGATGGCCAACCAGTTCCTCTGGAGGGCCTGCAACAGGTTATAGAGGCTAAGGCCTTCAGAAGAACATCAGAGGAGCCTTGCTAGATCAGACCAGTGCTCCATCTAGTCCAGCATCCTGTCTTACACAGTGGCCAACGAATTCCTCTGGAGGGCCAACAACAGGGCACAGAGGCTAAGGCCTTCAGAAGAACATCAGAGGAGCCCTACTGGATCAGACCAGTGGTCCATCCAGTCCAGCATCCTGTCTCACACAGTGGCCAACCAATTCCTCTGGAGGGCCAACCACAGGGCACAGAGGCCGAGGCCTTCCCCTCATAAGAACATCAGAAGAGCCCTGCTGGATCAGACCAGTGGTCCATCCAGTCCAGCATCCTGTCTTACACAGTGGCCAGCCAGTTCTTTTGGAGGGCCAGCAACAGGGTGCAGAGGCCGAGGCCTTCCCCTGATGTTGCCTCCTGGCTCTGGGATTCAGAGGAGAAGTACCTCTGAATGTGGAGGTTCCCTTCAGTCACACTGGCTAGGAGCCACTGATAGACTTCTCCACATGAAACTACCTAATCGCCTTTGGAAGCCGTTTATTCCTGTGTCCATCACTACATCCTTTGGCCGCAAATTCCACATTTGAACCCCTCTCTGTGTAAAGAAGTCTTTCCTTTTGCCCGTCCTGAACCTCCTGCCCATCAGCTTCATTGGATGCCCTTGAGTTCCAGTATTTTGGGAGCGAGAGAACAATTCTCTCAATTTGGCCTTTTATTTTTTATGAAGTTTCACATATAGATTTCCCAATAGTGAAACTCAGGGAGGAAATAAAATTCTTTGCAACATGTGCATCCAAAAAATTAATATACTATATAAAATGTGTTTGTGGGTTGGGTTATGTAGGGCAATCCACGAGAGCTATTCGGACCCGTATTTCAGAACATCGTTCAAGAATTAAACAGGGCTACCTGGAAGCACCTTTGGTCCAGCATTTTAGAGAAAAGGGACATGCATACACTGACTTCAGGTTTTTAGTTTTGGAGACAATCCCTAAGAAGAACTTTCAGAGAAGGGATGTAACTAAACTCTTGCAGCGTGAGGCTTTTTGGATATTTAGGTTAAAAACATACACACACACACACACACACACACACACACACACACACACACACCGTGGGCTCTGAATTCAGCTTTGGAATTGTCCTGTTTTTTGTAAAATCCTCCTGGCAGGGAAATGTGTGAATACAAAAATCTGTGAAGGCTATGATGCTTGCACATACTGACTTTAGGTTTTGAGCTTTAGAGACAGTCCCTAAAGAACTCCGAAAGGGGATGCAATGTCATTCCTGCAGCAGCACACAGGGAGCGTGGAGGTTGAGTTCTAAACATACCTCCTGTAGATTTAGACTTTGGTTATGGTATTATCCTTTATGAAATCCTTCTTGTATGTATACATGTAATGTACAAATGTTTGTAAAGGTTGTGGCAACAATACGGCCCTCAAGAATTATTAGTGTACATGATGACTGCCCCCTTAAGATTTAAGAATTAAGATTTTTGCTTTGGTGGATATTTAACTGCTATAGGGTGGGTCAGGGTAAGGCTGTAGGACCTGATAGAAGAGTGTATTGGATGAACTCTTTCCCCGGTGAGGGGTAAGTTTCTCTTCTCCCCCCCTTCTTTTGGGGCTTTTGCAAGGGATTCTATGAGTTATTAAAATCTATAAATGTATATTTTTGTATTTTTAGGCATAATGTTTGAAGGCGACCTAAAATATGTATAGACGCCTGATGTAGAATTTCCATCTTTTCTTCTGGTAATGTATTTGATGAATGCGCTGAGAGTGTGTACAGTTAACTATGAATGAGAATGCATCGCCTGGGTGTGATTCTCTAATTTTATGGTATATTTTAATACAAAAACAGAAATAGTGGCATGGAAGAAGAACAATAGATTCGAAACGGGAGTTATTCCGGAGAATCTCGTCACCAACTATCTACTCAGCTGTCACCAATCTATCTACTCAGCTGATGGATACTTACATAGGAACAACTACAAAAACCATTGGACTGTAACTTTGCGGTTATACATTTATATTATTTTGAAAGTGGTGCTGTAGACGTTTGGCATCAGTTTCCTTTGGATTATATATAAAACACTGGCAGCACACCGTCGCGCAGATTCATTTTTTGTACCTGATTTACATCTGCAAAGCTGTGCTCCTCTTCACTGTAACTTTTCCTGACCTCTAGCAGAACACTAAACGAAGCCTGCTTTGATTATATGAAGAAGAAGAAGAAGAAGAGATTGGATTTATACCCTGCCCTTCACTCACTTGGAGTCTCAGAGCGGCTTACAAACTTCTTTCCCTCCGCACAACAGACACCCTGTGGAAAGTACTGGAGTCGGAGACGAATTGTAGTGAAATCAGCAAGCATAGTTTATTAGCTGGTGAGAAGAGGCATAAAATCCGTGGATCAGGGGTCTGCTTATATGTACAGAGAATAGGGCTGCCAAGTCCAACTTGGGAAATATCTGGGGACTTTGGGGGTGGAGCCAGGAGACTTTGGGGGTGGAGCCAGGAGAAAGGAAGTGACATCATTTTGTGATGTCACATCCTGTGATGTTGCTTCCACATGCTGACACATGAACTCATGAAGTTTCCTGATACTGAATCAGGCCATTGGTCCATCAAGGTCAGTATTGACTACTCAGACTGGTAGTGGCTCTCCAGGGTCTCAGGCTGAGATCTTTAATGTCACCTATTACCTGATCCTTTTTTAGCTGAAGAGGCTGATACCTCCTGCATGTCAAGCAGATGCTCTATCACTGAGCAACGGCCCTACTGAATCCTTCCTCATCTCGGCAGAATATGAAGCACTAAGTGCTACACAACTGCTAAATATGATTTTCATATCATAAGAACAGGAGAGAAGCCACAGTGGATCGGCCCATCCAGTACAGCCCATCCAGTACAACACTCTGTGTCACAACAGTGGCCAAAAATACCAGGTGCCCTCAGGAGGTCCAGCAGCGGGGCCAGAACTCCAGAAGCCCTCCCACTGTTGCCCCCCAAGCACCAAGAATTCATAGCCTCACTGCCCCAGACAAAGTGTTCCATTTAGACCTTGTGGCTAATAATAGCCACTGATAGACCTCTGCTGGATGGGGACAGAGAGAGAGACAGACAGACAGACAGAAAAAAGAAAGAGGGAGAGAGAGAAGGGAAAAAAACTGGCAGAGGCACTTACTTCCATTTAGACCTTGTGGCTATAATAGCCACTGATAGACCTCTGCTGGATGGGGACAGAGAGAGAGAGACAGACAGACAGACAGACAGACAGACAGACAGAAAAAAGAAAGAGAGAGAGAGAATGAAAAGAGCTGGAAGAGAAACTTACTTTGCCAGCCACATGCAAAAGCAGCTCCTTCAGTCCCTCCTTAATCTCTGGGCAGACCTCTCTTCCTGTGGAAGCTCTCTTGCTGACTTCTTAAAGGGGAAATGTCTGGCGAGGCTTTTTACTGCAGGGCAAGCTCTCTGCAGACATTTCCCTTTTAAGGCAGCCATTTTGTCCCCCCGGTGGGCAACTTTGGAAAAGCGGGAGGGAAGGACTAAAAATCAGTGTTTCCCCCGCCCTACCGGGGGACTTGGCAGCCCTAACAGAGAAACCTCGCCCCTTGACCTCACCCATACCGTGTGATAGGATACATTTCCTGCCAGAGGCTATCATTGGTATATTTGAATATCCTAAGCCTCTGATGGGGGGGGGGCTCTAGAAGAAGAAGAAGAAGAGATTGGATTTATACCCCGCCCTCCACTCCCCAAGGGAGTCTCAGAGTGGCTTACAAACTCCTTTTCCCTTCCCCTCCCCACAACAGACACCCTGTGAGGTAGGTGGGGCTGAGAGAGCTCTTTCCCAAGCTGTCTTTGAGAGAACAGCTGGTACAGAGCTATGGCTTGCCCAAGGTCATCCAGCCAGGTACAAGTGGAGGAGTGGGGAATCAAACCCGGTTCTCCCAGATTAGAGTCCGCACACTTAACCACTACACCAAACTGGCTCTCTAGGATCCTGGTGCTGTTTTCTGGCCCCAAGCTTGAGACCGTTCCGGCCATGTGCTCGCCGGTAGCCATGTGGCCGTCGCGGTGTATACATTATACCCTGTGAGCAGTGTTCCCTCTAAGCTGAGTTAGTGTGAGCTAGCTCACAGTTTTTTAGCCTCTAGCTCACAGATTTTTGTCTCAGCTCAGGAAGGATGGCTCCAGAGCCAACTAACTGATGCAGGAGCCAAATCGCTACACTCACAACTTTAATATCAGTAGCTCACAAAGCAGAATTTTTGCTCACAAGACTCCGCAGCTTAGAGGGAACATTGCCTGTGAGGTAGGTGGGGCTGAGAGAGCTCTTTCCAGAACTGTCCTTGAGAGAACAGCTCTGTCAGAACTATGGCTTGCCCAAGGTCATCCAGCAGCTGCAAGTGGAGGCATGGGAAATCAAACCCGGCGCTCCCAGATTAGAGTCCGCACACTTAACCACTACACCAAACTGTAGTGACTATTTATGGCTATTGCCCTGCAACTCCATTACACTAAAGCAGAAAGCGTCCCCATTGCCTTCAGGAGTGGCGCGTAGCTTCCTTCCATAGATCTCCAAGACGTACCACAGTGAAGAAATCGCAAATGTCTTTCTTCTCCCCCCCCCCCCAGCTCAGCAAACACATTCTGACACTATCCGGCAGTCTGTCTTTTGTTAATATAGAGTCTCCTCCTGGCCTGTCGCTCCCCTGCTTGGCATTTTATTGCCTAGTTCGTGAAGAGGAACAGGGGATGAAAATATCCGCCTAGCCATTCTGCTGCGTCGGAGCTGCTGGCTACATCGCGGGACTGTGTAAGTGATTTGCAGACAATCCTATCAGGCAAAGGAAGGCTGCTTTCTTTCACCTTCCCACCATGAGTCAGAGTTTAATGTTGAAAATCAAATTAACCCATCCATTCCTTCCGGCAGCCTCTTTATTGCCTCGCGAAGTAGAGTCTGAAACATTTGACAGATTTTGACATTTCGTATTCGGCTTTCATAACTATATATAGGAACCGTGTCTCGGTACGGATGTCGGGTGGGGAGGGAGAGATGAGAAGCTACCGACGCTTGTAACGAACAAAAGAGAGTCTTGTCGCATGGTGGAGAGGGACGAGGTTTTTCGTATTGGAAGCTTCTGGGCTGCGGGTGACTTTGTCAGAAGCATGAAGGGTAGGGATGGGCAGCATTTTTGCAGTTTGGTTTGTGGTTTGTGGTTGAACCATGAACTGAATCACAAATCGATTTGCCAGTTTGTGAACCAAACTGGTTTGTATCAGTTTGTGAGCCATTTAAATCCCCGCCATTTAAACTGAGCCATTCCACCTCCTGCTTTCTGCTCCCCACCAAAAGCATCAGGGAGCAGAAAGCAGGGGGGCGAAGAAGCTCAGAGCCATTTAAACCTCTGCTTTCTGCTCCCTACCAAAAGTGCTGGGGAGCAGAAAGCAGGGGTTTTAATGGCTCCGAGCCATTTAAACCAAACAGCTGAATGTCGGGGAGCAGAAAGCAGGGGTTTAAATGGCGCTGAGGTGACAAAGAGAACTTTCTCTCTCCCAAAATACTAGAACTCGATGGTATCCAACAAAACTGATGGGCAGTAGGTTCGGGACAGACAAAAGGAAAAACTGCTTTACACAGAGAGTGACTAAAATCTGGAATTTGCTGCCAGAAGATGCAGTGATGGCCACAGGAATAGACAGCTTTAAAGGGGGATTAGATAGATCCATGGAGGATATGTCTGTTCAGTGGCTACTAGCCGTGGTGGCTGAGAGAAACCTTCACATTCGGAGGCACTAAACCGCTGAATCCCAGAGCCAGGAAGCAACATCAGGGGAAGGCCTCGGCCTCTCTGCTCTGTTGTTGGCCCTTCAGAGGAACTGGTTGGCCACTGTGTGAGACAGGATGCTGGACTAGAGGGACCACTGGGCTGATCCAGCAGGGCTCTTCTGATGTTCTTATGAAGGCCTCGGCCTCTCTGCCCTGTTGTTGGCCCTCCAGAGGAACTGGTTCGCCACTGTGTGAGACAGGATGCTGGACTAGATGGACCACTGGGCTGATCCAGCTCTTCTTATGTTTTTATATTCTTAATGTTCTATCCCACCCCTCCCTTTGAACCTATGAACCAGGGCATCAGACCTCTGTCCCCAATTTTCTCTCCCTAACATTACCCCAGTAGAGAGAGAGAAAAATATGAACATTTGTGGTTAAAAATGCTGATGCCCTTTCTGTGCAAAACCCCAAATTTCTTTGGCATGCAGATGGCAAGTAGCAAAACTGTTAACGATAGGATCTTTGGGAGGTCATTAATGCATTAGGGTTGCTGTAAACTGGAAGTCATTTGACCACACATAACGCATGCATATTGCCGGGGTCCTTTCGTAGAAAGAGAGGTGCAGGAGCTCATTAGCACAACTCATTTACATAACTCATTTGCATATGCCACACCCCCTAACATACCGGAAGTGTGTCAGAAGGCCACACCCACCCCTCAGGCTCCACTCCACAGGGGAGTGAAACTGACCTGCTCTTCCTCCAGTCCCTTCCCCATCCAATACTTTGTGCAATAAAAATAAGTGTCAAGAACACACCCTCATCCTCTTCCTGCTCCCTTGAAACCACCAGGTTTCAAGTAGACTTGAGATACCCAGGACATGTGCACCACCCATCCCTTCCCCTTCCCCTCCCCACAACAAGACACCCTGTGAGGTAGGTGGGGCTGAGAGAGGTCTTTTGAGAACTGCTCATGAGAGAACAGCTCTGAGAGAACTTGTGACTGGCCCAAGGTCACACCAGCAGCTGCATATGGAGGAGTGGGGAATCAAACCCGGTTCTCCCAGATTAGAGTCCAACTCCTGACCACTACACCAAACTGATGGGGTGGAAGCTGCTGAAGGGTTGGTGAAATTTCTCCAGTTCTTATGTGCCATGTGCCCAGATTAAAAAATGGTATACTTAGGAAATTTATATGCCACCTTGAGCAAGTCTCTGGAAAAGCAGCACACAGTCAAAGCAGGAACAATGATAAAATTATCAATATTAAAACAAAACATTAAAAACAATAAAGACCCTAGCAGGGCTTTCCCTGGGGCGCTGCGCCTCTGCACTGCTCAGGGAAGCTGAGGAGGGGGCTGGGCTTGGTCATGTGCCCGCCCCCTGGGCTCCTCACTCCCGGAGCTGCGCTCCTGTGCGCTCCCACTCCAATGGACCCCTGCATATTGCAGTCATTCATCTCTGGATATGTCTGTTCCCCACAGGAAAATCCGGGAAGTGAAGATAGCTGAACAGTGCAAGCACAATGCAATATATCCAATAATGTGTTGAACAACCTGTGCGTGGACTCTAATCTGGGAGAACTGGGTTTGTTTCCCCACTCCTCCACTTGCAGCCACTGGATGAACTTGGGCAAGCCATAGTTCTATCAGAGCTGTTCTCTCGAGGACAGCTCTGGAAAGACCTCTCTCAGCCTCTCCTACCTCACAGGGAGTCTGTTGTGGGGAGGGGAAGGGAAGGAGATTGTAAACCATTCTGAGACTCCAAGTGAAGGGCTGGGTATAAATCCAGTCTCTTCTTCTTTTAAAAGGAGACCGTTTTTCGATTAAACTAAATTGACGAGCTGGATCAGCTTGTTAAAAACAGATTATCTGTAATTTTCTCCAAAATAAAATAATCCCAAAGTCTGAGATACCCTAGTTGCACTGGGGAGGGGGGGGGTCTTTTCCTTTCCACCCTATGACTATAATATTTTTTGCCATGGTAAACATAGTTATCATTAATTCTTGCTTAACTTTAGATCCTTTCTGATCTTTCCGTAAATTTAAAAGAATACGTTTGGGAGTCTCTTGAAACATACAGCGTGTTATTTGCTTGATTTCCTTTACAATCTGAGACCAAAAAGATCTAGCCCCTTGGCATGACCAATGCTTTGGGTAGCACGCTTCACTCCTCTCCGCTGAGGATGTTGTTGACAGGCGGGCAGCAATTAGGACAAATCAGGGACGCTGGGTCTGATTATTGAAAGGGCCTCTTGCTGCCTGCGATGTGTTTATGTGAGCCAAATGCCCGGCAGCTGTGGGCGTGAGAGGATGGTTGAGGGAGGGGCGGGGGTGTGGGCATGGGGCATGCGGGTAACGTTGGCGTTGCGGCTGACTTCGCAGTACAAGAACTCGCGGGCACTCCATGAAACTGCTGAGCAGTCGGGTTAGAACGGATAAAAGGAAGTCCTTCTTCACCCAAAGAGGGATTAACACGTGGGATTCACTGCCACAGGAGGTGGTGGCGGCTACAAGCATGGATGGCTTCAAGAGGGAATTGGATAAACATCTGGAGCAGAGGTCCACCAGTGTGTCAGTGAACTGCCATAGACTGGGGGGACTGCACCAATATCACAATGTCACATCCAGCTAAGCCTTTCTGTTTAACTTGCATTGTTTTGGGTCTGAATGTTTTACTCCATACTTATAGGTCCCGACCGGGAGATGGCATCGGGGACCTGACCCCCACCACTGGAATGCACACCTCGCTTGCTTTGCACATGCTCATTACTCATTCACTTTTATCTCTAGCCTCCTCAGCAAACGACCTTGAAGGGAAGTGCCTCCTGTTCTGTGGTGCATGAACCACAGGTGTTATGTATTCTATTTTCTTAATTTCTCTGGGAACCGTTCTCCCAAAATGTTCAACAGTATTTCTCCCTGAGAACTCATTTTGCCGCGCTTTCCTTGGGAAAGTTGGGCCAGTATAATTGGGTGCCAAGAATTCTCTGTATTGATTGGTAGAGGGTAGTTGGGCCATATTTCATATCCGGTATAATTATGATTGTAATTCAAAGCTGAAGCATTACTAACAGAAGAAGTGTCTGACCAACATGATCTTTTCTACAAAGAAAGGACTATCTGTTTAAGGAGACCTGTTGTGGACTATATCTATTGTCCCAATATATCTATTGTCCCAATATATCTATCGTCCCAGTAGATATAGTCCACAACAGGTCTCCTTAAACAGATAGTCTCACACAGTGGCTATCAGCCACGAGGCATAGATAGGAACTCTTGGTTTGGGGCAAGTGATGCTCTGTATTCTTGGTGCTTGGGGGGGGGACAGTGGGAGGGCTTCTAGTGTCCTCCTGGCCCCACTGGTGGACCTGCTGAGGGCCCCTGGTGTTTTTGGCCACTGTGTGACCGAGTGTTGGACAGGATGGGCCATTAGCCTGATCCAGCATTGGCTTCTCTTATGTTCTTATGTCCCTTCCAGGTCAAAACAAGAAATGACACAGTGTAACTCCAGGACCCCCTTGAGCAGGTGTCCCTATTATGGTACCCGTGGGTACCATGACACCCACCGACAGCTGTTTTGCTGCATGCCAAGTGTTTTTGGGAAATAGGTGGGTTAAGGTGGGTTTTTTGCTCAGCCAGGCTTCTGACTGACGATAAAAGAAGAAGACTTGTTTTTTCAAGAGCCAGATTGGTGTACTGGTTAGGAGCGTGGACTCTAGTCTGGGAGAACTGGGTTTGATCCCCCACTCCTCCACATGCAGCTGCTGGTGCAACCTTGGGTCAGTCACAAGTTCTCTCAAAGCTGTTCTCTCAAGGGCATTTCTCGGGAGAGCTCTCTCAGCCCCACCTCCCTCGCAGGGTGTCTGTTGTGGGGAGGGAAAGGGAAAGGAGATTGTAAGCCGCTCTGAGACTCCCTTGGGGAGTGAAGGGCGGGGCATCAATCCAATATCTTCTTTTCTTCTCTCTTCTTCTTCTGCTTCAGGACCTGCCATCTGAAACGCTGCAGTGTAAAATTGTTAGGTCAAAAGTGGGGGGGGACGGGGGCAACCAAGAAAAAGAAGCAGGTAGCCAAAAAGGTTGAGTTGGGAAGTTTCAAAAATTTACAAGCGGAGGAACTGAAGGAAAGATACACGCAGGGGTCATTTCGTGGAAAAAGAGGTGCAGGAGCTCATTAACATAACTCATTTGCATATGCCACACCCCCTCACATACCAGAAGTGTGTCAGAAGGCAACACCCACCCCTCAGGCTCCACTCCACAGGTGAGCGAAACTGACCTGCTCTTCCTCCATTCCCTTCACCATCCAATACTTTGTGCAATAAAAATAAGCATCAAGAACACACCCTCATTCTCTTCCTGCTCCCTTGAAACCACCAGGTTTCAAGTAGACTTGAGATACCTAGGACATGTGCACCACCCATCCCTTCCCCTTCCCCTCCCCACAACAAGACACCCTGTGAGGTAGGTGGGGCTGAGAGAGGTCTTTTGAGAACTGCTCATGAGAGAACAGCTCTGAGAGAACTTGTGACTGACCCAGGATCACACCAGCAGCTGCATGTGGAAGAGTGGGGAATCAAACCCGGTTCTCCCAGATTAGAGTCCAACTCCTGACCACTACACCAAACTGGTGGGGTGGAAGCTGCTGAAGGGTTGGTGAAATTTCTCCAGTACTTATGTGCCATGTGCCCAGATAAAAATGGTATACTTAGAAAATTTATATGCCACCTTGAGCAAGTCTCTGGAAAAGCAGCAAACAGTCATAAAAGGAACAATGATAAAATTACCAATATTAAAACAAAACATTAAAATCAATAAAGACCCTAGCAGGGCTTTCCCCGGGGCGCTGCGCCTCTGCACTGCTCGGGGAAGCCGAGGAGGGGGTGGGGCTTGGTTGTGTGCCCGCCCCCAGGCTCCTCACTCCCGCAGCTGCGCTCCTGTGCGCTCCTGCTCCAACGGACCCCTGGATACACATCAATAATCAAAACAATGATGCAGTATATTGAACAGTAAGCATCAGAGCTCTATTTAAATACTTTATCCAAGGCCAAATAACCATTAAACCGATATAAGCTATAAATATATAGATCTAACAATAGGGCAAGTATTTATCAGTTAGCTGGTTCAACAAGGACAACCTACGTCTGTTCGTCGCTATGGCACGGAAAGGCACCTAGAGGAAAGCAGCCCTTTAAGATTCAGTGGAGCGTACCAGGGCCCAGCTTGGTTGAAAAGGATCTGGCCGGAAGGGCATCATTTGGGGTGAGCTTGGTTGTTAGAGGTGGGTACCATACTGGAGAGGGCAGGGACTTCACACGGATCCCACAGCTGTGGGCCCTAAACCACGTTCACAATTTGCAACCAGTTCTATATGAGGAATTGTGGGGAAGCATGGACAGTTGGCCGCAGTGGCTCAGAGGTTAAGACGCTGAGCTGCAGACTGGAAGGTCGGTAGCTTGGCAGTTCAAGACCCGAGTGCCGCATGACGGAGTGAGCTCCCATCCCTGGTCCCAGCTCCTGTCATCCTAGCAGTTCAAAAGCAAGAAATTGCAAGTAGAGAAATAGGTACCCCTTTGGTGGGAAGGTGACAGCGTTCCGTGCGCCTCGGCATCTAGTCATGCCGGCCACATGACCACGGAAACGTCTTTGGACAGCGCTGGCTCTTTGGCTTGGAAATGGCGATGAGCACCGCTTCCCTAGAGTTGGATTCGACTGGCTTTCAAGCAAGGGAAACCTTTACCTATGGATAGCTGACCCTCCCCCAGCTTGCTGAGGCCACCAGTGACAGGGTGTGGAACACAACCCTGAAGTCACTGTTACCAACTCGATTAATCCAAAACTAGGTTTGCCAGATCCCTCGTGACAGTTGGCGGGGGGCAGCTGGGGACTTCCCAGGAGCAGGAGGGAGGTGCAGGTGGCACCGCTGCCAATGTGGCTACATCACTTCCAGCATGGGGTGGACGTGACGTCATCACAGCGCGACGCCAAGGCAGTGCTCTGGTATTTGGGCAAAAACTCTATGGCAAAAATGGCTTCTGCCACAGAGGGTTTTTTGCAAATACCAGAGGGGGAGAGTGTTCATCACATACCAGAGAGAGAGAGCGCGCACATCCATCAGTCAGTATTGTCTACTCTGACCGGCAGCACCTCTCCAGGGTCCCAGGTGAAGGTCTTTCACATCACCTCCTGTCTGGTCCATTCAACTGGAGATGCCAGGGATTGAACCAGAGACCTTCTGTATGCTAAGTCGATGCTCTGCCACTGAGCAACAGCCTCCTCCCCACATTTCTCCAGCGTCTCAGGCTAAGGTCTTCCCCATCACCTACTGCCTGGTCCTCTTAACTGGAGATGCCAGGGATTGAACCAGAGACCTTCTGTATGCTAAGTCGATGCTGTGCCACTGAGCAACAGCCTCCTCCCCACATTTCTCCAGCGTCTCAGGCTGAGGTCTTCCCCATCACCTACTGCCTGGTCCTCTTAACTGGAGATGCCGGGGATTGAACCTGGGACTTTCTGCATGCCAGACAGAGGCTCTTCCACTGAGCCACAGCCCCTCTTTACAACTCTCCAGGGTCTCAGGCTGAGGTCTTTCCCATCACCTACTGCCTGGTCCTTTCAACTGGAGATGCCGGGGATTGAACCTGGGACCTTCTGCATGCCAAGCAGAGGCTCTTCCACTGAGCCACAGCCCCTCTTTACAACTCTCCAGGGTCTCAGGCTGAGGTCTTTCCCATCACCTCCTGCCTGGTCCTTTCAACTGGAGATGCCGGGGATTGAACCTGGGACCTTCTGCATGCCAAGCAGAAGCTCTTCCACTGAGCCACAGTCACTCTTTACAGCTCTCCAGGGTCTCAGGCGGAGGTCGTTCTCATCACCTACTGCCAAATCTTTTAACTGGAGGTGCGGGGAACTAAACCTGAGACCTTCCGCATGCCAGGCCTCCACCGCTCAGCAACAGCCCTTCCAGGCTCCCCCTGGTGGTCGGCAACTCTAGCTCAAATTCCTTGTTATAATTTTTTACTTTGATTTTTAAAGTAAAAAAACCCCCAGTAAAATACCGAGAAAAGAGTTAACAATTTGACAGTATAACTACAAAGAAGGTAGAAGGTAAGGTTAAATCAAAAGTGATGTCACATCCTTGCTCCTGGCTCCACCCCCAAAGTCTCCTGGCTCCACCCCCAAAGTCCCCAGATATTTCCTGAGTTGGACCTGGAAACCCTGGGTCAGGCCTCTCACCCGCTCACTCACCTCCAAGGAGACAGAGGCCTCCAGACCATCCAGGGAGGGCTGCAGTGACCCATTTAGGCCAGCAGGGACCAGAGGAAAAACCTTATAAAGCTTCCCATGGGGGTGGGGCAAGGGAAATAGGATCCCAGGGAGGCAGCTGCCCATTGGGCCTAGGAGCTGCCACTCTAGGATTGCCAAGTCCTACTTACCTAATGGCCGGGGGGGGGAGTCCTCCTTGGTCTGGGAGCTCCCTTGGTGCGCGCGCTCCGGTGACGTCACCCGGAAGTGACATCACCATGTTGGGGGCGTTGCCAGGGCAACGCTCTGGCAATTGCCCCAAAAGACTATGGTGCCATAGAGTTTTGGGGCGATTGCCAGAGCGTCGCCCTGGCAACGCCCCCAACGTGATGACATCACTTCCGGGCGACGTCATTACGTTGGGGAAAGTCGTCCTGGCAGGACGACTTCAGGGGTGGGGTTCCCCCCGCCGGCCGAATGCTGGCCGGCGGATCGGGAACCCCTGTAGCGGGGGATCCCCGCCCCCCGGGGTGACTTGGGAGCCCTATGCCGCTCCCATAGGCCCATCCTCCAGGATAGAGGGGTTGGATGAGCCCACAATTGTCCCACCCCCAGCAGTCCTTTAAAAGGTGTACCCTGAGAGAACCAGAGAGGAAGGGTTAAACCTCACATAAGGCAGTTAGGGAGAGGTTGCCGGCAGGAGAGCTTGCTGTAAAAACCCTCCCTCCCTGCTCTTTTCTGAGGTTCTTCCCCCAGGGCAAGGAGGAGACACCCCTTGAATCCAGCCCAGCGCTGGAGTCTAACAGTAACTGGGGCCGTCACAATTAGAATGTACACTGAGAAAGGCAGAAAATGACCCTAAAAGTGAGCCTTTACGAGAACTCATAAAAGCTGCATTTCGCTGAAGGGGATAATCCGATTCTGTGCTTATTAAGTAATTATGAACATCTGAAACGGACCACAATGAGCCATATCATTTACATGCCCTCTCAACCTGCTGAGCTGTCTTGGCACAGATTTCGCGCAACGCGTGTCCCTCCAAAATCCCCACTAGGAGATCAGTCTTAATTGATTTCCATGCAAGGAGAGCGTCCTCCTTCCCTCTGGAAAAACTCCAGCATGTCGTTTTAATTTCAGAGACGTCTGAGTTAAGTTAACTGGCTTCCTGTTAGATCTGGTCTGTTCTTACACTGAAAAGGTTCAGAAGGTAAGAAGAGTCCTACTGGATCAGACCAGTGGTCCATCCAGTCCAGCATCCTGCTTCACGCAACTGCGAACTAGTTCCTCTGGAGGGCCAACAACAGGGCACAGAAGACGAGGCCTTCCTAAGAACATCAGACAGGCCCTGCTGGATCAGACCAGTGGTCCATCTAGTCCAGTATCCTGTCTCACACAATTGGCAACCAGTTCCTCTGGAGGACCAACAACAAGGCACAGAGGTTGAGGCCTTCATAAAAAGTGCCCTGCTGGATCAGACCACTGGGCCATCCAGTCCAGTATCCTGCCTCACACAATTGGCAACCAGTTCCTCTGGAGGGCCAACAACAGAGCACAGAGGCCGAGGCCTTCCTTAGAACACCAGAAGAGCCCTGCTGGATCAGACCAGTGGTCCATCTAGTCCAGCCTCCTGACTCACACAGTGGCCAACCAGTTCCTCTGGAGGGCCAACAACAGGACGTAAAGGCCGAGGCCTTCATAAGAACATCAGAAGAGCCCTGCTGGATCAGACCAATGGTCCATGTAGTCCAACATCCTGTCTCACACAGGGGCCAACTAGTTCCTTGGGAGGACCAACAACAGGGCAGAGAGGCCGAGGCCTTCATAAGAACATCAGAAGAGCACTGCTGGATCAGACCAGTGGTCCATCTAGTCCAGCATCCTGTCTCACACAGGGGCCAAACAATTCCTCTGGAGGGCCAACAACAGGGCAGAGAGGCCGAAGCCTTCATAAGAACATCAGAAGGGCCCTGCTGGATCAGACCAGTGGTCCATCTAGTCCAGCATCCTGTCTCACACAGTGGCCAACCAGTTCCTCTGGAGGGCCAACAACAGGACGTAAAGGCCGAGGCCTTCATAAGAACATCAGAAGAGCCCTGCTGGATCAGACCAATGGTCCATGTAGTCCAACATCCTGTCTCACACAGGGGCCAACTAGTTCCTTGGGAGGACCAACAACAGGGCAGAGAGGCCGAGGCCTTCGTAAGAACATCAGAAGAGCACTGCTGGATCAGACCAGTGGTCCATCTAGTCCAGCATCCTGTCTCACACAGGGGCCAAACAATTCCTCTGGAGGGCCAACAACAGGGCACAGAGGCCGAAGCCTTCATAAGAACATCAGAAGGGCCCTGCTGGATCAGACCAGTGGTCCATCTAGTCCAGCATCCTGTCTCACACAGGGGCCAACCTGTTCCTCTGGAGGACCAACAACAGGGCAGAGAGGCCGAGGCCTTCACAAGAACATCAGAAAAGTCCTGCTGGATCAGACCAGAGGTCCATCCAGTCCGACATGCTCTCTCTCATATGGTCCAATCAGTACCAGGAGGACCAATCACAGGGCATATAGGCCTCAGTTTGGTAATTTAACCTCGAGGGAGAGTTCAGAGTTAATTGGACAGTGGTGGAGGAGAGAAAGAGAGCCAGCAGTGACGGCAGCTTCATCGTGGTTGGCCGGCTCTGCATAGAGAAAGCGCATCCAAAAAAAGACTCCACTTCATCCCCTTGTTCTCTCCCTGCCTGTGTAGCCGAGGCCTTGCAGCTTCCTTCCTGACACTTCACCAGCAGTGGAGGAGACAAGAGCGCTCTTTCGCTGCTGCCGTCAGAGACTGAGTGGGCTTCTTTGCTCATTTTGCTTCCTTATGCTGGAAGTTCTGTCGCTACAAGGGCTTTGGGTGGCCAAAAAGGAAGAAGAGAAGAGGATGGATTTATATCCTGCTCTTCACTACCCGAAGGAGTCTCAGGGAGGCTTGCAATCAGTGCTCCCTCTAAGCCTTGTGTGAAGTCTTGTGAGCAAAAATTCTGCTTTGTGAGCCACTGGCATTAGAGTTGGGAGTTTGCTCTAGAGCCATTCTTCCTGAGCTAAGACAAACGTGTGTGAGCAGGAGGCTAAAAAACTGTGAGCTAGCTCTCACTAACTCAGCTTACAGAGAGCACTGCTTATAATCCCCTTGAGAGCCAGTTTGGTGTAGTGGTTAAGTGCGCGGACTCTAATCTGGGAGAAACGGGTTTGATTCCCCACTCCTCCACTTGCACCTGGCTGGATGACCTTGGGCAAGCCATAGCTCTGGCACAGCTGTTCTCTCAAGGACAGCTTGGGAAAGAGCTCTCTCAGCCCCACCTACCTCACAGGGTGTCTGTTGTGGGGAGGGGAAGGGAAAGGAGTTTGGAAGCCGCTCTGAGACTCCAAGTGAGTGAAGGGCAGGATATAAATCCAACCTCTTCTTCTTCTTCTTCCTTTCCCCTCCCCACAACAGACACCCTGTCAGGTAGGTGGGGCTGAGAGAGCTCTTTCGAAGACTGCTCTTGAGAGAATAGCTGTAAGAGAACCTGTGACTGACCCAAGGTCACCCCGGCAGCTGCATGTGGAGGAGTGGGGAATCAGACCCGATTCTCCCAGATTAGAGGCTGAGCTCTCAACCACTACACCAAACTGGAAAACCCAACAGGAGATGGCTTGCCTTGATCAAGGAAACCACAGCCCTCAGTTTTCAAGACACGCACCAGGCTGTCAAGGACAGGATGTTTTGAAGAGAGGTCATTCTGGTGTGTATAAAGTGCAATCGAGTTGCAGCTGACTGCTGGGGACATTCGAGGGAAGTGAGAATCAGAGGTGGTTTGCCATCGTCTTCCTTGGAGATCTCCCATACAAATAATAACCGGGGCTGACCCAGCTTAGCTTTCAAGATCTGACGAGATCTGGCTATACCATGTCACTGTCTCTCCCCAATCATTCCGAGGGTTGCCCTAAGTTGGAAATGGCTTGAAAGCAATTAACACACACACACACTGTGGGCAGATACAAGGGAAAGGGAGAGGTCCAAAAATCACGGAATCATAGAGTTGAAAGGGACCACCAGGGTCATCTAGTCCAACCCCCTGCCCAATGCATGAAATTCAGAAATACGTGCCCCCCCCCGGGTCATTTCGTAGAAAAAGAGGTGCAGGAGCTCATTAGCATAACTCATTTGCATATGCCACCCTGTTAGCCGAATTGCTTTAATTTACACTTAGCAATTGGCAAAATACACGGGTTCTTGCCAACTATACCAGGGTCCCACCCCTCCCGGGAGATCTCAAGGAAAGAGGCACGTGAGGCGAGCTCCAAGTTCAATGTTGTTTACTAGATCATGTAATCAAGCATACAAAAATCGTAATCACACACACAATCTTACAGGTCTAATAAAATAAAGAGAGAAAATAGCACTTTTGCATGAGCAGGTTTCGTTGGTGGGGAAAGCACGTTACCTTAGATGCGTTGTCTGATGTCAAGATGAATTGGATTTGGGAAGAAAGGTATAAAAGCTATGGGGCCACGAGGCTTGAACTGGCAAGACCACGTGGTTCTCCTGGATCACGAGTCCAGAGAGAGAAAAAGGGTTTAAAGATGGAGGCAAGGGTTGGGGATAGAAAGCTGGACTGAAGGGTCAATAGGTAAGATAGAGGGCGATGGCTCAAGAGACCGAGTGACTCTCGGTTTGGACTTTTATTGGGGGTCTTGGGGCGGGCTTTGCAGACCACAACCCACTAACACTCCTACTAGGCGGTCCGTCCCTGTTGGACCTTGCTATAGGTTAAAGGTGAACAAAGGGAGGAGGTCCAGGGGTTTGGTCAGTGTTGCAAAAGTATGACTTCACCAGGAAACAGACACTGAGTCTGGGGTCCGATGACTCACCTGGCCATACCTATTGTCAGTTGATGGTTTTAGCCAAGTATCTGATGGCTGGCACATTAGTTGCTAGGCAGTCTCGTTAGCATAACTATCCAGATGTGTAGTGGGGGAGTGGGGGTCAGCCAGCGGATGTCTGACAGAAGGAGGCCTCATGGCAAGAGGAATCCTTTGTCTTTGCCTTGGGTGAACTGCTTGGGGTGTCAGCCTCCTGGCTTGGGCTGGAGCTGGCTCCTATGTGAAGAAGAAAGCGCAAGTCCCTACCACTGCTGGCGACACAGAGTTCAAACTTATGGATAAAAATCCATAAGAGCACAGAAAAGTGCCTTGCTGGCTAACATTTCCCCCCCTCGGAGACCTGAAGGCGTCAGGTGAAGGTCTCCGAATTTGAGCGATACGATGATGAAAACTGAGACAGACTGCATGATGGTGATCCTGGAAGAAATAGTTGGCAAGGGACGGACCCAGTAGATGACAAAAATCTATTGCAATAAAAATGCCAAATTGTTGCTGGGGCGGACATAAAAACAAGGCTTTGTGCATTAGACCACCAAGGGAGCCTATGTAGAAATATTTAAGTCTCTAAATAGCAGAAACATCCTTAACTGAAATATTAAAAGTAATTCTAAAAATTGCTTATCTTAAATTCATTGTAAAAAGCCTTATAAGGGTTTTATCTGTACATAAAACATCAATACTTATAGCGGAAGTACACACATTTGTATCAATAAAAATAATCCACAAGGAATGTACAAGGAAATAAAATGGTTACAAACAATTCTTCGTCCATCTCTCCTGAGCGGCAAGGTTTTTCTGCTGGAACCGGGCTACTGGTGTCTCTATACAGGAGAGAGGCGCGCTTTACATTGTATCTAACGGAACACCAGGACTCGTATATCTTCGGCTTTTCGGAAGCCACTCGGGTCTCGATCAATAGCTCATGAAGCTCTCGGCTGCGCCCGTCACTTCTCGGCACGGACACGAGTCAGTTCGGCCGGGAAGGAGGAGACCGGTTTGCATATTGAGGAGTCGCCCCCCCTTGCTATCTAAAAGCATCATGGGTACTTACTTACATTAGGAAAAAAGGATATTAAAATAAAACATAGTTTAATGATTTTGCAAGCAGAGTGTCTGAAGGCATTCAAGAAATACGGAAAAGGTCAAAACAGGTCAGACATCTGGAATCATTGTATTATGAAAGACACATCATCTTGGGGTCCTGGCTGGAATAATCACAGGCCAGGTATTCACCCTTCGGGGTCGGCGGAGTCTCCGGGCACGCCTCCCGAACCCTGGGGAGCATTTGTGAGATGTGTGCCTGAGAGAGACACAGACGCACACACGCACAGGCAGGGCATGCAAAATCTGGGTTCGGGAGTTGCGTCTGGTCGACTCTGACCTTTTATCTGGAGCCGGGTGGCTCCGCGGGGACGCCGTTAGCTGCGTACCCGTTTTAGCTTGGAGGGCTCCCTCCGGGGGGCCCTCCCCTAATACTGTACAAAAATAGAACAATCTTTTCCCCCTAAACCTGATCCCAGTGGTACCGTCCCATACCCAATGAGGAGTGGACTGGGCAGCTAGTCACGAGGCAGAACCCCTCAAAGGTCGCGTGTTTTGGACTTGGCTGTATATGTTACGGCTAGAGGTTGTTGCGTATGCAAATGAGAGGGTTGTTTGGGCATTCTGGGATACACAAACATTTCGAGAAAAATAAATTTATTAAAAATCAAAAACAATCGAATTGGACACCAGTGTTGGGGTGAGGATACGTTTTAGCTTGCAGGCATTTCAGGGAGAGAGCTGTCGAAAATCTCCCTATAACCTAGAAAGATGTTAAAAAGAAGGGGCAGGAGGTTTTGTCCGGGGTTCTGACCTAACCGGGGAGTCCTTCCCAGGCACTCTCCACTGCTTCGTGCAGGGAGAGCTTGCACGCCTGGTGAAAGGGAGCATGGGCCGGATTTAAATTCCGAACCCAACTTCTGCATGTCCTCCAGATCATTTCGGCTTGGAGGGGCTGCATAGCGGAGGGAGACAAAAGATTCGTTTGTCCCCTTTCTTCCTCCTGAGCTGTCTCTCGGGCTTCCATGTCCCCCTTGTTCTTGTTGTCCTGCTCACTAATGATTCCCCACGGTTCGTCTGGGCCTCGGCCCTCCCAACACTGGTAAAGAATAGAAAAGCAAACACAAAAACAAAAATGTTTTGGCAAGCAACCGACTTGCTTTGCAAACAGAAGACTTGGTTTGCAAACAAACGGTTTTATTTCTTGCCTGTAGAGTGCACAAAAACAAAGAGGCGGGGACAAAAACAAAACCGTGCACAATGAAAAAGTTTTTGGATAAGGCTACATGCTTATAAAAATAAATAAATAGAGAAAAGTACATATGAAAACTAAATAAGTTAATGATGATTGACAGACTATGCAGATTGAGCGTCAATGGGCATGCTGGGAGAAGAAGATATCATGAGCAAAATAAAATTTAAAAGGCAAAAAGACCAAATAGGAGTCCCGCACTGAGGCGGCTGAGTGTTTTGGGTTGAGGATTGCTTGGGCAGGTGATCGGGGAAGAGGTCACACTAACATAAAGAGATGCAGTAATGTGTGGCCGGAGGGCTGGAGCGGGCTAACCTTGGGGCCTTTCCCCAGGCACCCGTCGCTGCCTCGAGTGGCGATCGGATTGCACGCCTGGTGGAGATGGGGCGAGAGAGGGGAGGCTTCGGAGTAACTTCCGAACCCAACTTCTGCACGCACCACCGGGAGAAGCCGCCTACTAAGCTTCACATTCGTGCTAGCCACAAATGTAACTACGGAGCTTTTGTCGACGGCATCTTTGGATGCGCCCTCGGCTCTTCTGATCTCCCATGAAGAAATGCTTTCGGTCCTCCCACCCCCTATCTCCCTTTTCTTTCTCTCATTGCTCCCTATGGTTCGTTAGGGCTTCGGCCCGCCCAATACTGGTTAAAGAATAGAGAAAAAGGAAAACTCTTAGGAACAAGCAGAGGCTTGTTGTGATCCTAAGATGTGGTTGGTTATGAACAATAAAAAGGGTGTATGCGGGCTATATAAAAACGTTGGTGGGAGATTTTTGCAAAAGTGAAACCAAAAATAAAGAAGTCCGGGGCATGGATTGTAACGGTCGAAAGATATACAAAGTAATAGCACACGTTTTGAGAGGACTAATTTTAAGATCCACGTGTCGGGGCGTATGCAAAATAGAGCTGCCGCAAAGCACGCTGGTTCTTAATTTCTGAAGACCGAATCTTTGTTTAATAAGTTGTTATTTGAAAACTGCCAATGTCACAATTAAAAATACTTTAGGAGGTTTCAAATTGGGAACCCAAAGGTGAAAAACGATCCAAAAATTCTACGTCCTATGATTGAAAAAGCCATTACAGGGGGAGAGCTCACAAAAAGATCGTGGCTCGCCTTAACCTTTTTGAAAGGATTGCATTTCTCCCGCTGGTTTTCCAGTAGGACCTGCACACTTGCACTTCCTTTCTTGGCCTGCTCCGTCGCGCTGACCCTAAAGCATGACCACATTGCCACAATGGATCTCAGTCATCCTGAGGGATCTCAGTCATCCTGAGAAAGCTCCACTGGCTTCTTGGCGACCTGGCAATATGGTTTTTTTGGTGTCAGCGATGCTACAGAGGAATCAAAAAGGCAGCATGATTGAGGTCTTCTGAGTATGTGCAGGAGACTGAACCTGCTTTCGGCTGCATTTGTAGTCTCGCTGATGTTCCCTTGGGTTCGATAGACTGCTGCTAAAGACCAATTTTCCTACCTCATGGGTCTCTTCTAAGAGACCCACCCAATAACGGTTAAAGAATAGAAACACAAACATAAACACACATAAGGGTCTGAAAATGGAGGAAGACAGACAAACATAGGGAAAAGGGCAACAGTTAAGGTATGTCAGAGGTTGGAAAGGAGGGGCTAGGAATTCGAAACCTTAGATGCAACGTGCATCAAGGCTTGGAAGTCCGTGGCTTTAGATTGAGCTTCCAATTTGTGGATTTGTCTTCTCACCCAGCAAGTCAATGTGATTAGCGCCACTATTAAAATAATTTGGAAGGCCAGAATGACGACTATGGGGTGGAGCATTAAATTTAAATACCCCGTCGTCGTCAAGCTCCAACCAAGAAGCGATTCCCACCAGCTATGTTTTCCAGCCTCCTTAATTTCCACGGCCAGTTCCTTAATCCTGGCACCATTATGGGAAACGTTTAAGGCGGCTTTGTCTCCCGCTTTCTTTAGCTGAGCCAGGCGCTCTTGGAGGTCCGGGTGAGAGAGCAATTTCCTCAGGGCTTCCAGTCCTAACCCCAAAGGTACTGGAGCAATAGAGTCATATAATTCTGGGGATAAGGCCATTTCTTGTTGTGTCCAAACGGGGGTTTCAAAATAAAAGTCACACCCTCTGATGGAGGTAATGTTACAAAAGCATCTGTTTATTCCAGGCAGCATTTGTTGGTAATATAGTGTGTTGAGGTGTATGTGTTCGCAGGTTGTTCTGAGGCAGACACAAGCTCTGCCTATGTATATAATAGTGGACCCGGTCTCACTGACTGCGTCAAATTGGCAGTGTGAGATGGCGTGTTTCTTGGGAACTAGGCATGGGTGATGTTTCTCTAGGGCTTCGTCATCACAGATGAAGCCTAAGTTTTCCTTATGGGTACATCCGTCTAGATTGATCATATGCCAGTTGGATGAGCTCACTTTAGCCCATCGGTCACTGTTCCTGGCATATAATACTGTGTCCGAATTAACTTGGATACCCAGTGGAACTACTGGATAGATGTGGAAAATTTCTTTAGCGGTCACTGTGGTTATAATCAATTGCAAGGTCTGGGTTACTGCGTCAAAGGAGGCGTTTGCCAATGACCACCAGTGCTCGAGAGAGATTTCACTGGCGGTTAGGTTTCCTTTAATCAATTCCCTTATTTCTAAGGGTATAACTCCAGCCATAGCTTGTTTGATTATAGTCATGGCAGTGACTACATTAAGAGTTTGTGCTTGAGTGCAAGCAAGAGCCAATGAAATATTGTTTTGTAAAGACTGAATGCCATCAAGGAGATTGTTAAAATCTTTCTCCATGATTTGTTCCCAAGTAACCAGCAGTGGGTTGGTGGAGCGTTCCACATGGGCAAGGGAATCCAATGATTGCGTGAGAGGGAGGCTCATTTGAGAGATGTCGAATGCAACCTTGGAGGCTTTATTCGTTATCACCTCTATGTTTGCAGCATCTATGGCTGCCATGCCCGCTCCTACGGGTGCGACCCAATCAGAAAGATCGCGTTTAGTTCTTCTAGAGAGCTCCCCTTTACGCCACATTAAGATCCAATTGTCCCAACCTTGCTGGGTCGTGTGTAAGTAAGAGTCACAGAGGGCATGGCTGAAAGAAGTGCCAAGCCCATTTAAGCTGACATTGACCCTTTTGACTGAAATTTGCGGCTGCATCAAGACTGTTTCTTGATGATTAAATTTTAAAGTGTGTGCCCCCACCACCGGGTAGGTCAATGAGGCCAGTGTGTCTACATTTTGGATAAGTGGGTCCAAATTTAGTGTGTGATTTGCATCACCAATTATTAAAGTATAATTTCCTTCCTGATGAGTGAGCTGCAGAATTGTTGTTCCGATAGCTGTAAGATTTACAGTATCGGTGGCATTGAGGCAGACAGATGTGTTTAGAAGGAGGGTCCAGTCTGGGGGACCTTGCTGCTTTAACGCAGAGCAGTTAAAATGCCAATCGAGCTTGCCCCATGCCAGTGGCTCTAGGTCTATTTCTTCACCGAATGGGTCCGTGAGCGTTATCGGGACCTCTGTGTCATTATGGAAATGATGGGAGCCAATGGAGATGATTAATTTTAAAGGATCGCCAATGTCCCATACGGCAGCTGAGATTACAGCTATGTCAGTGTAGAGGGAGATGGGGGTAGGAGCAGTATATTCAATGGTGGAGGTGTTGATTTTGTCTTGTGGCTGTTTGCACAAGGTCACTTCCATTTCATCCATAGCATATTTCCCGGAGGTGCATAGCGTCACCTTTTCTCCGGTGTGGCTTTGGATGCAATGTGTAAGCTGCTGTGGTGGACACCGATCTATGGGTGTGAGTGTGACTGCTCTGTCATGCCGTCCTGTTACACAGGTAAAAATTCTAAAAGGCATGTTGATTCCCACGCATCTCCATCTGGTCAAGACTACCGTATGGTTGGCTATTTGTGTTGTCGATGTAAAATGAATCAAGGACAATAACAATAAAATTTTTAATGGTCTTACCCATTTGTCTGTTGCTGAGGTGAAACTTCCTGGATGCATTCTGTAATATAATGTTTGAGGGGTGTATGAGTGAGATCCCTGTACTCCATACTGCAGTCGACATACCCAAGTAGTCACAGTATGGTTCCCTTTTAGCTAAAGGTGCTTAGAGGTTCTTCGTTCATTGGTGTGCGTTTGGCACTTATGCAAGCCCGGTGCGGTTACTGCTGCATGCTACCGTGGCTTTTGTTCTTGGAACGAGGTTGTTATACTTAAAATTCTGCTATTCCCTCCCCCCCTTGCTTCCTAAATGGCGGCTTGAGCCATTGGGAAGCACTTAGTGGAACAGGCAAGTGTCTCCAAGGGAGAAAAGAGGAAAGAGTTCAAACATGTCTGTGGGAAGGAAAGAACTGTGTTTAACTGCAGCCAGCGGATTCCCGTCGGCACCGGGGTCCGGAGGGAGATCAGGTGGGACTGGAACCGGCTCACCCTTCCACAGTTTGAGTTGGGAGGAGTGGAAGAACTTGTGCCACGTTTGGCCATGCTTTCGAGGGATTGCCAGTTTGTACACTGCAGGGCTGACCCTATCAATGATGGGGACCGGACCAGCCCATTTAGCCATGAGAGCATGCTGTTTGCGGCTGAACTTGCGGTAGAGCACTTGCTGCCCTGGATCCCAAACCTGAGGATTACGAACCCATCCCAATTTCTTGTCTATTGCGAGCTGGCTTTCCCCGAGCATGTTGGCTACTTGGAGGTGTATGATCAGGATGTCAGTGAGGAGGGATCTGACCCACTCATCATTTGCCACTTTGGGTTCAAAGTCCGAGGGGACATCGCTCTGTAGCCAAAAAGCTTCTGGCATGCGCATTTTCCTGCCAGTCATGACCATATGTGGGGAATAGCCGTGTGAGGCCGTGGTCCCCCTGATAGCCATGAGGATGATGGGCAGTTTTTCATCCCAAGTCCTGCCCGTGGAATTAACCATTTTCATGAGCGCTTCTTTGAGTGTGCGGTTAGCACGTTCAATAGAGCCAGAAGATTGGGGGTGTGCCGCAATGTGGAATCTTTGGGTGATCCCCAGAGCCTTGCAGAGCTCCTGAGTGACCTCTCCAATGAAATGAGGCCCGCGGTCAGAGTCCAGGACTCGGGGGATGCCCCAGCGTGAGAATAAGTTATTAAAAAGGAGTTTGGCAGCCGTGCCGGCGGAGTTGTCCCGGCAGGGGAAGGTTTCGACCCATTTGGAGAAGGGGTCAATGACTGTAAGGCAGTGCCTGTTGCCGCGGCTAGTTTTGGGAAGGGGACCGATGAAATCGATCTGAACCCGCGCCCATGGTCCCTCTATGCGTTGGTGTTGAATGGGAGCTTTGGGACCGGATGAGTCTGCATTGACCATGGCACAGGCGAGACAGTTATCTACCCACTGGGCAACGTCTTGTCGCATGCCTGGCCACCAGCCTGCATCCCGCACCCGTTCCAAAGTGAGGTCTTTTCCTCTATGGCCCTGCTCATGAACAAATTGGATCAGGTCTGCTCGTACCTCTACAGGAACTACCCAGTGACATGCCCCAGTGTGATCCACCGCCCAGATTACTCCGTCCCGTTCTTCTATGGAGTATTTCCCTGTGGGGTCCTTGCCCTTGGAAAGGAGGTCCTGTACATCGGCGTCATTTGCCTGGAGCTCCCCAAGGTCTACAAAGACTGGTGGGATGGATGACCTATTATGTTGGCTGCGTGTAGTGACAGCCTGCAGAGGTTGTTCTGGCGGTTCTTGGGGAAGGGGTAGCTGTGCAGCAGCTTTGGCCAAAAGATCTGCCTGGTTGTTCCAGTATGCAATTTCAGAGTTATTTTTCTGGTGGCCCTTGACATGGGAGATTTGAGTCTCCGCCACACGTCTATGGAGGAGTTGTACAACATCTTTCCATAGTGTTGCGTGGGCCACCGGTTTGCCTTCTGCATTTACCCAATCCTGTTTTTCCCAGTGGGGGAGCCACACTGTAGCGGCTTTGGCCGTCCAGTCCGAGTCGGTGAACACAGCGACCGGAATGTCTGGGGGCTCAAAGGCTAGAACCGCCCGCAGGGCGGCGACCTCTGCGGCTTGGCTGGAATGGGGGCGGACAGACTCCTGCAAAGTGTGACCGTCGTGGGTACGGATGGCACCATAACCTGTATAGGGTGTCCCTGTCACATGGAAGGAGGATCCATCACAGAACCAGCAGTGAAAACCGAGCTGCTTGGCTTCTTCGAATGGCACTCCCCATGTGGCTGGCCAGGGTACATGGTCGACCACTGGTAGAGGACACTCATGCTCGTCCCCAGTTATGATGAGGCCATATGGGGCAGGGGGTTCCTTCTGTTCTTTTTGGTAGTCTACTCCCTTATTGACCAGTGCAAGTGTCCACTGGGCAATGCGGGCATTAGATACTTGGCCATCCTGAATTTTCCCTGAGAGAATGTACTTCAGAGGGGTGTGTGTGGTTTGCACTATGACCTTCGCACCTCCGATGATAAATTCCCAGTGAGTAAGGCTCCAGACAAGGGCTAGACAGACTTTCTCACATGGGGTAAACTTTATTTCTACAGAGGAAAGATTGCGGGAGGCATAGGCGACCACTCTTGGGGCGCCAGCATGATGCTGTATAAGGGTGGCGCTGATGCTTTTCTCAGAATGTGCCAGTTGGATGTAAAAGGGTTTATCAGGGTCCGGATGCTCTAGAGCGGGAGCAGAAGCAAGACTTTGTTTAAGGCTGGCAAAGGCGTATTGCTGTTCAGGTCCCCAGAACCAGGGTGTGTTGCTCTTTAAGAGAGAGTACAGAGGGCGCGCTTTATCAGCAAAGCCTTCCACAAAATCCCTAGAGAAGTTGAATGTTCCTAGTAAAGCTCTTAAGGAGGGCACATCGGTAGGCGCCGGGAGCTTGGCGATGACTTCCATGCGCTGGGCATCGGGAGTCCTGCCATCGGGACCCAGGGCCAGGCCAAGGTACTTGACCCGCGTTTGAACTAGCTGGGCCTTATCCCTACTAGCCTTGAACCCTGCTTCCCTGAGAAGATTTAAGACTTCCCGGGTTACATCAGTGACTTCTTCTTCTGTGGAGGCGTGGACAAGAATGTCATCCACGTAAGAAAGCACGTGATCTTTAGAGGTAGCTCTAAGGTGTTCCCACATGCGTACAACGTGTGCATGGCAGATGCTAGGACTGGAGTGAAAACCTTGGGGTGTGCGTTTGAAGGCATATTGCTGGCCACGGAAGGTAAAAGCGAACTTATACCAGCAGGACTTGTGCAATTTGATGGAGTGAAACGCATTCGCCAAATCAATCACACTGTAGTAGCGCGATCCTGCTGCGATGGCCGCAAGGATCTCATGGTATTTTGCTACGACAGGGGCCACTGGAGGAGTCACTGCGTTTAGCGCTCTGAAATCCACTGTCATTCTCCAGGTCACTCCGTCTGCTTTAAGGACGGGCCAGAGGGGAGCGTTGCAGATGGATTGCATTGGGAGGATGACATCCCATTGGAGGAGCCCTTCAATGGTTTTGGCTATTCCGGCTTCAGCTTCGGCGGGATACTTGTACTGTTTTTGTGGAGGTGGATCCTTCCCTTCTATTAATACACAGGCATCACGGACGGTGCCACACTCTGCTTTGTCTTGGATCCAGACTTCAGGGAAATCTTGGATCCAAGGGTCACTAGGTTCCAATGGGGCCAGGGGAAGAGGAGCCTTTAGGGCGGCACACCGATGGACTGCATTGATTTCGCTAGGACCTCCCGGAATCTGCCAGAGGAAGCCATTAGCCAAATCAATTGTGAGCCCATGGTCTCGGAAAAATGGAGCCCCGAGAATGCCGTCGTCTTCGCCCTGGTTGTCGCAGGCAGACACACGTGTGGAAAGCTTTCCCACTGTTAAGGGAATCGAATTCCAGATGGTGGCGGTGTGCTTGCCTCCGGCAAAGCCTGAGAGAGAGAGAGTAGCTGAAGATGGCTGGCCTGTTTGAGCCAATTGGGGTTTAAGGACATTTGTGGATGCTCCCGTATCTACAAGGAGTGTAGCAGGTTTCATGTTCCCTGGAGTCCCGACCCCTGCTTTCACAGTCGGTCTCCCCCATGTGTCGGGCTTCAAAGGAGCCACTATGCCATTGGGGAGATTGTGGGACTCGGGGCAGCCCTAGCTTTGGTTCCCTTTCTCCTCTTCAATGCGAGTGAGAGTGGTCTTTACCGGGTTGAGAGGCCGTTCCTGTTGCTTGGCCGAGTCTGTCAGTGCCTGGAGGAGAACCGAGTTGGGTTGCAGATGGAAGCGCTCCATCTCAAATCCCCGTTCTTTGAGTTCCATCCAAAGGTGCCATCTGAATGGACTTACTCCATTTGGAGGTGCATCCCTATTGACTTTTTGGTGGAACGGTTGTGGACCGGGCATCAGCAGCTGGGCAGCCGGGTGTGAATTGCCTGAGCTAGGGGCAGGACTATACCGATCGTCAGGGCCATTGTTATAGTCAGCCGGAAGCGGCGGAGCAGATGGATGCATGTATGCCTGCGCTGGATTGGTTCTGTTGTTATTGTAATCCCTTTTCCCTCTATAATTATTGTTGCCGCCTCTCTGCCAGGATTTATTACGGTCATAGCGGTCATTCTTATAGTTCCGATCGTAGTTCCTATCGTTGTTCCTGTCGTTGTTTCTATCATAATTTCTATCATTCCGGTTATCATATTTGCCTGAAGGTTGGTACTGAGAGTGTGGGCCGTGATTGGCATATGTGATGGCTTGAATGGGTTCTTCCTCTTCCTTGTCTTTATGTTTCTTGGATCCTTTCCCCGCCTTTGTGACTCCTGTGCTCCTGAGTAAGGTAGCCACCCGCCTTATTTTGAGTTCCATATTGGGCCAGGTTCCCCTAGTGGGATCTGGAATATTAAGAGCCAATTGGGTTTGGGCATTAAAACCATGCATGAGTGCGCGTCTAAACGCATCGTCATCGAATTCGGGTTCATTAGTGTCAGGGTCAATATATAATGTGTCTGCCAATTGAGCTAATAGCTGTTTCCTGGCCATATAAGCCTCTGGGTCTTCTCCTGGCCCTTGCTTTTCTAGGATGAACAGTGCAGATAAGCTGCGGTTTGGGTGGAGATACTCCAAAACCTTCTGCATCCATTGGATCTGAGTACCGGCTGCAATACCGTTGGTAGCTATGGCTGAATTAATGGCCGTTAGATCTGTGCCTGAAGCACAGCGCCTGGCGAGCTGGCAGAGATCCTCTCCATTGACACCGCCATACATGGTATGGATGTGTGTCATCCATTGTACAGCAGTATCCTTGGAGAGAGAGCCTACTTGCTCGGCGATGGCCTTAACCTCATCGGGCTTCCATTGCTGAGTTTCCGTTACAGTTTGGGTGGTGGTTCTGGTGCCGGTCCTAGTGACCATTTGTTTGGTGCTCACTGGGTGGACGGGGGCATGGTTCTCCGTGGGCTCTTCTATGGGGGCTTCAGGGTCTTCTTCGGTGTGGGAGAGGTCAATTAAACCCTCCGGGTGGATTGCTGATACCACCGCTCTTTGGGCTTCTAATTGTCGTTTTAGAATCTCTATCTCTCTTTTACAGGCATCATGATTGGCTCGCTCTCTCTTAATTAGGTTTTCTTGGGCCAAATATTTTGCTCCTTGTTGTACTGATACTAGGGCTACATTGGCCTTTTCTAGGGCTTTCTCTGCTTCCTCAGCCCTGGCTGTAGCCTTTGCGGCTTTTTGTTCAGCCTTTTGAATGTTGAGTGCTAAACCTTGATTCTCTAAGGTCACGGTTAATTTATCTGCTTGTAACTGCTGGCTCTCGGCCTCGACCTCTCTTATTCTCTGTTCCATTAAGTCCTCATAATTTTCTCTCTGGTCTATGAGGTCTTGTTCATGTTTGCTTTTTATTTCTCTTAATTCCTCTCTGGTTGCTTCAAATTTAGATTCTAATTTGTCGAATCTGGCCTCCTCTCTTTCCAATGCGGCCTTATGTTGAATCTTTAATTCCTCCGTTTCCTGGGCATGTCTTTGGTTGTTCTCCCTGACAAGTTCTTCTTGCTTTTCCACGTCTGCCTGTAGATGGTTAATGATTGAGGCAGCGTCTCGCAAAGCCGTATACAGAGCCCAACTGGCGGCTGTGTCTTTGGCTGCTGAACTGGGTTTTTGCGCTTTACAGTAGTCCTGGAAAGCATTTTGGGCGATTTCTAATGGATTGGGGCCCTTAAAAGATCCTTCCTTCCAAGGAGACTTGCCTTTCTTTACCAGCCATTTTTCTAGCTTAGGTTCGTCCTCCTTGGTACGAAACATCTTTGCAGGGATTCTCCTGTTTTTACTTACAACAGGGGCGCGAGAAAAGGAAGCTGAATTTCCCTTTTTCTGCCTTAATCGGCTTCTTAAGTTACAATTGTTGGCTCAAGGTGGCCAATGCACCACAGAACAGGCTATCCCAGCCTTTAATTAGTTTTTGGAGCCGGGGACTCACACCTCTCTCGACACTCGGGGATTACTGTTAACCCTAAACGCGGCACTCTCGGCCTTAATTCGGTTTCTAGAGCCGGGGACTCACACCCACACGACACCCAGGGATTACGCGTAACCCAAAAAGGAGACACCCAGTCTCAGAGACACCCAGTCTCTTTATATGAGGGTTTCAAGAACGGGTTGGCCAAACCTCTCGTCCTAAGGATAACCACACAACCAAATGAAGGTTTTGGGCTCGCAAGCTCTCACTGGATAACCTATTAACCAGCGGGGTTTCGAAACAATATGTTCCAGCAGGCTGACCCCTAACCAAAATCAATTGATTTCACTTCGTTGAGCGAAGTAAAGCAAGGAGGGGGAGCGAGGGTGCGCTCAAAGAAAAAGTTCTTTTTCGGACTCAGCGGGTGTATGTAGTGTATGTAGTGTTGGTGCAACTGGTCTAGCGCCCTACTCTGGTCTTCTTTGGATCCCTTCCCACAAGATAGACGCGCGGACGGTCACACAGTTTGACCTGGGGTTCAAAGAGAGAGAAAGAGAAGGGGGAAGCCACCCACGATAGGTTGCTCACTAGAGCCAGGCACGCAGACAGAAACCAATCATACAGCCTCTCCAAGAGCTCCAGAAGTGGTTTTTCCCTTACGTCTGTGGGTTAAAGACACGCCTGTCGACTATGGCGCGAAGTTTAACCCTCAGGGCAATCCCGGACGAGCCCCCAATTCTGTTAGCCGAATTGCTTTAATTTACACTTAGCAATTGGCAAAATACACGGGTTCTTGCCAACTATACCAGGGTCCCACCCCTCCCGGGAGATCTCAAGGAAAGAGGCACGTGAGGCGAGTTCCAAGTTCAATGTTGTTTACTAGATCATGTAATCAAGCATACAAAAATCGTAATCACACACACAATCTTACAGGTCTAATAAAATAAAGAGAGAAAATAGCACTTTTGCATGAGCAGGTTTCGTTGGTGGGGAAAGCACGTTACCTTAGATGCGTTGTCCAATGTCAAGATGAATTGGATTTGGGAAGAAAGGTATAAAAGCTATGGGGCCACGAGGCTTGAACCGGCAAGACCACGTGGTTCTCCTGGATCGCGAGTCCAGAGAGAGAAAAAGGGTTTAAAGATGGAGGCAAGGGTTGGGGATAGAAAGCTGGACTGAAGGGTCAATAGGTAAGATAGAGGGCGATGGCTCAAGAGACCGAGTGACTCTCAGTTTGGACTTTTATTGGGGGTCTTGGGGCGGGCTTTGCAGACCACAACCCACTAACACTCCTACTAGGCGGTCCGTCCCTGTTGGACCTTGCTATAGGTTAAAGGTGAACAAAGGGAGGAGGTCCAGGGGTTTGGTCAGTGTTGCAAAAGTATGACTTCACCAGGAAACAGACACTGAGTCTGGGGTCCGATGACTCACCTGGCCATACCTATTGTCAGTTGATGGTTTTAGCCAAGTATCTGATGGCTGGCACATTAGTTGCTAGGCAGTCTTGTTAGCATAACTATCCAGATGTGTAGTGGGGGAGTGGGGGTCAGCCAGCGGATGTCTGACAGAAGGAGGCCTCATGGCAAGAGGAATCCTTTGTCTTTGCCTTGGGTGAACTGCTTGGGGTGTCAGCCTCCTGGCTTGGGCTGGAGCTGGCTCCTATGTGAAGAAGAAAGCGCAAGCCCCAACCACTGCTGGCGACACAGAGTTCAAACTTATGGATAAAAATCCATAAGAGCACAGAAAAGTGCCTTGCTGGCTAACAACCCCCCCCTAACATATCGGAAGTGTGTCAGAAGGCAACACCCACCCCTCAGGCTCCACTCCACAGGTGAGTGAACCTGACCTGCTCTTCCTCCAGTCCCTTCCCCATCCAATACTTTGTGCAATAAAAATAAGCGTAAAGAACACACCCTCATTCTCTTCCTGCTCCCTTGAAACCACTAGGTTTCAAGTAGACTTGAGATACCCAGGACATGTGCACCGCCCATCCCTTTCCCTTCCCCTCCCCACAACAAGACACCCTGTGCGGTAGGTGTGGCTGAGAGAGGTCTTTTGAGAACTGCTCATGAGAGAACAGCTCTGAGAGAACTTGTGACTGGCCCGACGTCACACCAGCAGCTGCATGTGGAGGAGTGGGGAATCAAACCCGGTTCTCCCAGATTAGAGTCCAACTCCTGACCACTACACCAAACTGATAAGGTGGAAGCTGCTGAAGGGTTGGTGAAATTTCTCCAGTACTTATGTGCCATGTGCCCAGATAAAAAATGGTGTACTTAGAACATTTATATGCCACCTTGAGCAAGTCTCTGGAAAAGCAGCACACAGTCATAAAAGGAACAATGATAAAATTATCAATACTAAAACAAAACATTAAAACAATAAAGACCCTAGCAGGGCTTTCCCCAGGGCACTGCGCCTCTGCACTGCTCGGGGAAGCCGAGGAGGAGGTGGGGCTTGGTCATGTGCCCGCCCCCTGCGCTCCTGCTCCAATGGACCCCTGCCCCCCCCCCAAAAAAACCCAGTGACCCCTGCTTCGTGCCCAGAAGATGACCCAAAACCTCCAGGATCTCCAGCCAAACTGGTCTGGAGAAAAAGTGCTTCTTGACCCCCAAGTGGCGATCAGCATTTCCCTGGGCGCGTAAGAAAGGGCCACAAGAACTAAGCACTGAAGCAACCCTTCCTGCCCTCCCTTTCACGATCTGCCTAAGTTGACAGAATCCACATTGCTGTCAGATGGCCATCTAGCTTCTGCTTGAAAACCTCCCAAGAAGGAGAGCCCACCACCAGTCAGACTCCTGGTCAAGAGACTCCCAATAACACTCTCTTTGGCAGTGATTTGTTTATTGAGATATCAGCATGATCCAGATAAGAAGTGAAGGAAGAAGAAGAGGAGGAGGAGATTGGATTTATACCCCACCCTTCACTACCCAAAGGAGCCTCAGAGCGGTTTACAATCTCCTTTCCCTTCCCCTCCCCACAACAGACACCCTGTGAGGGAGGTGGGGCTGAGAGAGCTCTGTCAGAAACTGCTCTTCTTCAAGAACAGCTGTGCCAGAACTAGAGCTTGCCCAAGGTCATGCAGCAGCTGCAAGCGGAGGAGTCAGGAATCAAACCCGGTTCTCCCAGATTAGAGTCCGCGCACTTCACCACTACACCAAACTAGAGCAGTACTTGATCAGAACTGAGGTTTTTGGTGGTAACCTCTGCGGATACAGACAATTCGAATATAGGGTCTCCCCCCCCCCCATCCAATCATTTCACACGGCCGACCCGCCTAAGCCATTAGCATCTACGCCCACCCCTAAGTTCCCAGTCGCATTATCTAAGACAGCGAGGCTTGCACAGAATTTGCTTCAAGGTCGTCTCTGTGGAGAGGAATGTCTTGGGAAAAGTTATGATAGCCGCTACAGAGGTGCCACTCTCTCTCTCTCTCTCTCTCTCTCTCTCTCTCACACACACACACACACACACACACACACAGAGGAATTCCCCCTTCCCCCATAGTTATGGCAAACGATGCAGAGTTTGACACCACCTCCTGACGAAGTTGTTCTCATTGGGAAGGTAAAAGGATCAACTGCGTGTAGAAGGGTTAACTACTGAAGCAAAATGTCTTCTCCCATCATGCTTTGTGCAAAATTGCCTAGCTTGATTGAAATATCTCCTTATCAGGGGCAAGGGGACAGGACGACCGCTGCTACGGTGTGCTTTTAGAACAGCAGGGACTAGACGGCAAAGAAACAGACAATCGGGGGGGGGGGGTCATAATCCATCCCTCAAAATCCCTTCCAATATCCACAGGCACTCTTGTCAAATCACATCCAAAATTGTTTGGTTCTGCAAACATAGGAAAGTGGTTTGGCTGTCCAGATGACAGTTTCCTGTCTAGAGCTGGCCCATTATTTCTGTTATAACACACAGTAGATTCTCAAAGTGACTTCTAGCCCATTAGCCAAAATGGCTGCTAGGACATCTTCGTTTTCTTTTTCTTCTCTCTGCAGATCTTGAAAACAGAAAAGCATCCATTTACGTCCAACAAGCCTAAAACGGCAAAGTCCACATTGCTTTGAAAAGTGGGCCTTCGGGGAGGGAGATTGTTATGTCCTAATGGCAACTGCGCATGCGGTCAGAGAAACGCACGTGGCCAGGCTGGCTACCGGAGCTCCGCTTTGGGAGACAATAGCCCAGCCGGATTGTAAATTAGACCAAGCGGCCACCCAGGTTCCACCAGGGGACCTATGGTTTAAAGTAACTCCTGATTAATCCTATCAGGGAGTAATCCTATCAGGGAGGGGACGTAATCTTATCAGGGTAATCCTGTCAGGGAGTAATCCTATCAGGGAGTTTGGGCAAGGCCGGGGGTGCGGTTTAGACGTGTATTTAAGCAGACCCCCGAGCCCCGTTCAGCAGCCTGGAATTGTACCATCAATAAACTTATGAGCTGATTTCACTGCAACGCGTCTCTGGACTCAGAACTTTATAAAGATGTTATGAAATAACAAGTCAGCCTCACCTTCCCATCCTATAACGGAAAAGTTCCATTGAATCCGAACAACGGTTACCCTCGGTAACCTTAACGGTTACCAGAGCCAGTCTGGTGTAGTGGTTAAGTGCGCGGACTCTCATCTGGGAGAACCGGGTTTGATTCCCCACTCCTCCACTTGCACCTGGCTGGATGACCTTGGGCAAGCCATAGCTCTGGACCAGCTGTTCCCTCAAGGACAGCTTGGGAAAGAGCTCTCTCAGCCCCACCCACCTCACAGGGTGCCTGTTGTGGGGAGGGGAAGGGAAAAGGAGTTTGTAAGCCGCTCTGAGACTCCCTTGGGGAGTGGAGGGCGGGGTATAAATCCAATCTCTTCTTCTTCTTCTTCTTCTCGTAGCCTTCGCTTGTTATTTAGCTTTGGTTTTGCATAACTTAAAACACCTTCGTCAGGTTACTGTGGTGGGAATGCAGCTACAACACACGTCGGTGTGAACTGACCCCGTGCAAAATGTTACCCGCACCTGCTCCCACCCCTAAGTTCGGAATGGTCTGTGATGTGTGCCCCTTACTGAGGCAAGGATATAAATGTTAACAGCTAGCTGGAATGCAACACAAGGTTACTTAAACAACAAAACTTCCTTGATTAAAACTTATGAAGGTGAAAAGAAGGCAGGACAGCTGCTCAGCAAGGCCCTGGGCATCTGTCTAACACTTAAACAAAATACACCAGCGCAGTACTTACTTCCTAAGAAAGAGATAGTCAATAATTAAATACAACAAAGATTCCCCCATGCACAGAAGCTTCTGGGCTGGCCCAAAGAGAACCAACAGGGACAAAGTTTCCCCTGATCTCCAAGACCGATTTCCCACTAGGTGCTGTTCCGGCACCATTCTCCCCTTTTGACCCGCAGCTTCAGTGATCCTCAAAAAACAAGATCACTGAAGCCGCAGGGGGAATTCGGGCAAAGCCACGGGTCAAAATGCGACACGGGGCAAATAGTGGGAAATTCAAGCATGCAATCGGGGCAAAGGGAAGAATGACGCCGGAGCAGTGCCTCGTGGGAAATCGGTCCAAGATGCAGCGGTGAGATGGAGTTGCTTGTCCCCTTTTATATAATTCTGGTCACATCCACTTCGATGGTGCTATTGAAATTATAAATTACATCAATTGACATAACTGCTTTGGTAATGTGGACCATCATGGCACAGGAGATGTTTCTACGTCCCAGGGGCAGGGATGTTACAAGAACGTTTTGCAAAACAACACCAGATCACACTTCTGATTTCTGAACGACAAACACAAAGATGTTTTCGTTTCAGGATGTCCTTTATGTTCTTGGAGCAAGATCGCCAGCCAGGCGCTGTCTCCTGGCTGGAGGTGGGATGTGAGTTTCGGCATGTAGGCAATCTTTCAGTATTGCAAATATTCTGGCTCCCCTGACTTAATGGCTGGCTCAGGCTCCTATTTCTAAATGGTTTGGAATTCTCCAGGGGTCCGTTGGAGCGGGAGCGCACAGGAGCGCAGCTCCGGAAGAGAGGAGCCCAGGGGGCGGGCACATGACCAAGCCCCGCCCCCTCCTCGGCTTCCCCGAGCAGTGCAGAGGCGCAGCGCCCCGGGGAAAGCCCTGCTAGGGTCTTTATTGTTTTTAATGTTTTGTTTTAATATTGATTATTTTATCATTGGTCCTTTTATGACTGTGTGCTGCTTTCCCAGAGACTGTGTGCTTGCTTTTCCAGAGACTTTTCTAAGTATACCATTTTTTATCTGGGCTCATGGCATATAAGTACTGGAGAAATTTCACCAACCCTTCAGCAGCTTCCACCCCATCAGTTTGGTGTAGTGGTCAGGAGTTAGACTCTAATCTGGGAGAACCGGGTTTGATTCCCCACGCCTCCACATGCAGCTGCTGGTGTGACCTTGGGCCAGTCACAAGTTCTCTCAGAGCTGTTCTCTCTTGAGCAGTTCTCAAAAGACCTCTCTCAGCCCCACCTACCTCACAGGGTGTCTTGTTGTGGGGAGGGGAAGGGGAAGGGATGGGTGGTTCACATGTCCTGGGTGTCTCAAGTCTACTTGAAACCTGGTGGTTTCAAGGGAGCAGGAAGAGAATGAGGGTGTGTTCTTTACGCTTATGTTTATTGCACAAAGTATTGGATGGGGAAGGGAATGGAGGAAGAGCAGGTCAGTTTCACTCACCTGTGGAGTGGAGCCTGAGGGGTGGGCGTTGCCTTCTGACACACTTCCGGTATGTTGGGGGGGGTGGCATATGCAAATGAGCTATGCTAATGAGCGCCTGCACCTTTTTTTCTACGAAATGACCCCTGGAATTCTTTATACCCATAAACAATGGAGGAGAATTTAAATTCTGGGGAAAGGAATGTGGGCTCCTATTCCTGTGTGAGACAGGTGACAAATATCTCTTGGGACAATGGACTTGCAAAGCCAGTTGGGGGTCAGGTTCACTGTGTTGCTTGCTGCTTGGGAAGTTACAGAAATAGAGAAGAGATAGAAAAAACACTATGATTGCTTTATAAAATTAACCGTATAAATGGGTTTTAAATTTTCTGAACCAACTCTTTCATTTTTCTCGCAACAGTTACATGTAAATTTGCTGTTCAGCCGGTCTGTAAGTTTGAACCTTACCTTCCTTTCCAATTGTATTGGGGAAAGTGTGCCTGGCACACGAAAGCTCATACCTTGAATAAACCTTTGTGGGTCTTCAGGGTGCCACTGGACTCTAAATTTATTTTGGGCACACTATGTACAGTTCATTTATTGTAGCCTCCGGCAATGCCCCATCCCTTGGTCTCAGGAGGGGTTGCGATTTTAAAAAGCTACATTATGCTTATCTGGGAGGACAAATCTGGAAAAGACATGGAAATCTCAGTACCTTTTACCCTGTAATGGGATCATTGACCTTCGAGGTGCGTCCAAAAGACCCAATCATTTGGATCTGCTGAGCAGCATTAGTCGCAAATGTAATCATCATTATGCAACAATAGGGAGGGCAGGTCTTTCCTTTTCTGTAGCCTGGGCCCAAAGAAAAAATTACCTCTGTGTTAAGGGGGTGAAAAATCCCTTTTAACAGGATGCAGCATTAGACAGTGGGGCGTGGGGGTGTGGAGTGTTATATAGCAAAAACTGGCATGTGAGAGGAGAGGCTGTGGCTCAGTGGGAGAGCATTTGCTTGGCACGAAGGAGGTCCCACATTCAATTCCCCGGCATTTCCAGTTAAAAGGACAAGGCGGCGTGAGAGTCTTACAGAGTCAGTCAACAACAAGTGTCCTTAATCAGGAAAGCTTTATTGAGAAAGGTCTGCTATGGTCATCTGCACTTCTTGTGTTAGTAATGGCGGGCACTATTGAAACCAGGACAGTTATACAGAATTCAAAAAGGCATCAGGTACTGCATTGTAACCAATCATCAGGTAAAGAAAAAGGCGCTTAAAATACTGGTTTACAGTTCCCGGGAAATAAGCGGGAAGACTTATAGCCAGACTGTAGGAATTCTGTAGTTATCTTAAGGCACTGGCAAACCATGTCTATAGATAACTAAGACACCTATAGAATGTTTGGCACACCAACATCTGAAGGTCATAGAGAATTCCTCTCTCATCTCTCTCTGAGCATAATAGAAATGTAACAGTTATATTAAGCCAGCTCAGCTTTCTCACAGTAGAAACACTTTTCCCCCGGAGCTGTATCTTGTAGCAACATTGTTTATGTATCATGTACTGCATGCATGTTCTCCTGCTGACTGAACAAATAACTAACTACTGATGTAGCAAATATAGCGAATAAAAGCAGGGGCCTCACAGCCCTAACTTTATGCCTCGCATCACCTCTGTCTCCGTGTGTGTCTGTTTCACCACCTCTCACCTGAGGAGGTGGTCCCTTATCGTCACCATGCTGGCAAGGTGACTACATCACAGATGATCACTCACCGCTTCACCAGACAGAAGAAAAGACACATGAGCCAGCACCAACAGTCTCTCAAGGGCGGAGCAGGAGGGAGAGCGATAAGCATGCCATGAGAAGTATAACATAACATTCCACAGTAGTGACATCACAGGTTCAGCTATCCCAGCTCCCGGGCAGGGGATGGCAGCATTAGCTGGTAATGGGAAAGGCCTCTGCCTGAGACCCTGGGGAGTCACTCCCAGTCTGAGCATACAATACTGATTTTGATGGGCAAATGGTCTGATTCTGTATAAAGCACCTTCAAGGGGAGGGGCTGTGGCTCAGTGGTAGAGCATCTGCTTGGCAATGAGAAGGCCCCAGGTTCAATCCCCGGCGGTGGTTGTTGTTGTTAGCCATTTCGTCATGTTCGACTCTTGGGGGTTCTATGGGCCAGCTTTCTCCACAATTTCTAATATTGTACTGTCTCTTTGAGTCATTCCATGCTCGGGCTTGTGCCAACTTTCATGGTGACTATGCACCGTGTCCTTGGGCGGCCCGATTTCCTTTTGCCACTAACCAATCTAAGCATAATTGCTTTTTTCTGATGAGTTCTAATGTGACATGGCCGAAATAAGTCAGCCACAGAATTGTGATCCCCCCCCCCCACCCCTTCCAATGGCATGTCTGGTTTTATGTGCTCCAATACTTGCTTGTTTGTCAGCTTTGCTGCCCAAGGAATGCGCAGGAGCCTTCTCCAGCACCACAGCTCAATCCCCGGCAGCTCCCGTTAAAAGACCAGGTGGTAGGTGATGGGAAAGACCTCTGCTTGAGACCCTGGGGAGTCACTCCTGGTCTGAGTAGACGGTACTGATTTTGATGGACCAAGATCCTCATTCCGCATGTGTTCATGTGCTGCTGTAGGGCTATCAAGGGGGCAGAGAAGGCTCATTCTCACAAGAAGCCATTGGATAGCAGCGATGGAAATCTGGAGTGAGTAGGGGGCAGCATTCCAATGACCCCCCCCCATGCATGCAAGCCACTTATTCATTTATTTACATTGTTCAAATGCCAGCTTTCCATCTGGACAAGGGGAAGGAGATTCCGAAGGGAATCAAACACAAATACGGTGTATCTGGGTCATGTGACATCTAGGGTGGCCGTGGAATTGCCAACCTCCAGGCAGTGGTTGGAGGTCTCCCCCTAGGACAGCTGATCTCCAGACAATAGAGGCAACCCTAGGTTGCCAACTCTGTGTTAGGAAATACCTGGGGGTAAAGAATGGTAGGGCGGAGTTTGGGGAAGGAAGGGATCTCACCAGGGGTATAATGCCCGAGAGTCCACCTGTCAGCTAATGCTGGGAGATGGGATGAGTGAACCCTTGACGTCGGGACTGTAGAATGTTATGTTATGCTTCTCATGGCCTGCTTATCGCTCTTCAAGCTGCTCTGACCTTGGGAGACTGTTAGTGCCTGTCCATGTATCTTTTCTCCAGTCTGACTCTGATGCTTCCCGCTTATTGCCTGGGAACTGTAAACCAGTATTTTAAGCACCTTTTCTTTGACATAGTGATTGGTTACATTGCATTAACAGACCCCTTTTGAATTCTGTATAATTATCCTGCTTGGAGCTATATCCACCATTACTAACACAAGAAGTGCAGATGACTATAGCAGACCATTCTCAATAAAGCATTCCTGCTTCAGGACACTTGTTGGTGACTGACTCTGTAGGACTCTCACACCACCCTCCAAAGCTGCCATTTCCTCTGGGGAAACTGATCTCTGTAGTCTGGAGATCAGCCCCACTTAGAGGTCTGCAGCCCTAGATGTATCCCATGCCTTCAAACTCAAGTGTGGGGCTGTTCTATTATAACAATACTAATACTAATACCAATACAAGTACTACAACTATTACTACTACTGATACTAATCTATATAATAGTGACATGTGGACCCATCTGTGGATATCTAAATCTGTGAATTGGGGCCACATGGACACTTAACAGAAATATAGAGGGGGTTAAATTTCCCCCAATTAAAATAGGGTTGTCTGCACATGCACAGAGAACGCACGTACTGTTATTCAGGAGAGTCGGCAGCGGAGGATGCGGGGAAGAAGAAGAAGAGATTGGATTAATATCCCACCCTTCACTCACGTGGAGTCTCAGAGCGGCTTACAAACTCCTTTCCCTTCCCCTCCCCACAACAGACACCTTGTGAGGTAGATGGGGCTGAGAGAGCTCTGAGACAACTGTCCTTGAGAGAACAGCTGGTACAGAGCTATGGCTTGCCCAAGGTCATCCAGCAGGTGCAAGTGGAGGAGTGGGGAATCAAACCCGGTTCTCCCAGATTAGAGTCCGCGCACTTCACCACTACACCAAACTGGCCCAGCCATGGTAGCAGTGGAGGCTGAGAGCCACACTGGGAGCTGCTCCAGGCCTGGCAATGGTGGTGATGGGAGACAGGATGATGCTGATGTTAGTGCCTGCAATGAAATTGCTTAAGCCGACTATAAAGAACATCATAGTAGAGTTGCAGCTATCTTGCATTGGAATCTTTTCAAGGCGTATGGGTTACCATCAGCCAGAGATTCATGGGCGCACAAACCAGACAAGTTCATGGAGCATGATGAAACAAAGAACCTCTGGGACTTCCGATTACCAACGGATAAACACCTGGACTGTAACACCACTGATATCACCATCGTAGGATTTAAAAAAAAAAATGAGAAACAGGGTTTGGATCGTTGACATTGCAATCCCAGGAGACAGCAGGATAGAAAAGAAAGAACAGGAGGAGATCACAAAATACCAAGACCTACGAATAGAGTTAGAGCGCCCCTGGGAGAAGAAGGTCACCATCGTGCCAGTTGTCTTTGGAGCCCTTGGAGCAGTGCCTGGAAGTCTAAAAAAACAACTGGAAATGCTGGACCTTGAGCAAATAACACCAGCTCAGCTCTGGAAGAGAGTGCTGATTGAAATGGCAAGAATCCTGCGAAGATGCACATGCATTTCCCCAAAACTTGGCTAGATCTCGAATTGCAGAACACCACCTACCAGTCAAATATCTGACAATTCATGATGATGATGATGATAATGCCAATAATAATGATAGTCCCCCTATCTCACTGGGTCCCAAAGCAGACTACAGGTATAATCAGGGCTCATTTCGAAGCAGGAGCTCCTTTGCATATTAGGCCACACACCCCTGATGTAGCCAATCCTCCAAGAGCTTACAGAGCTCTTCTTACAGGGGCCACTGTAAGCTCTTGGAGGATTGGCTACCTCAGGGGTATGTGGCCTAATATGCAAAGGAGCTCCAGCTACAAAATGAGCCCTGAGTTAGCAGTCCTAATTGCTCTCCTTTTGGCAGCAAGCTGAATGTGAACTGGGTCCAATAGGAGCCACATCTTATCAGCCATGCCCTGTGTCAGCCTAAAATTAGAAGTTACCAGAGTGGCAGCACCGCTTAAATGCATTTTATTATGTCGCACCGCCAGGGCTCATTTCGTAGCAGGAGCTCCTTTGCATATTAGGCCACACACCCCTAATGTAGCCAGTCCTCCAAGAGCTTACAGAGCTCTTCTTACAGGGGCTACTGTAAGCTCTTGGAGGATTGGCTACATCAGGGGTGTGTGGCCTAATATGCAAAGGAGCTCCTGCTACGAAATGAGCCCTGGGTATAATACCAAACTTTTCAGTCAAGCAGTAAGTGGATTACATAAAAAGATAACAGCAGGCTCAGCGTTGCCCGTTTCCCCCTCCCATCCTCTATGGCTCACGTCTGTGCAGGTTGCAGGATCCCTCGTCCCATTTTTTTACCAGCAGGAAAGCCATCTGGCTCCAACCCTTTATTCGCTTGTGTTGATTTCAATGGGATTTAACTTCCGAGTCTGCTCCATATTGCAGCTTTAAATACCTAGGCTCGAGTTCTAAATGCTCCCGGATATGGTGGCTCAGAGATTCTCCGCGCCGACACGCAGAAATGGAACCCGATGCGGTCGGAATGAAAATTTTGGAACAAATCACTCCCCAAAGTCTGGTGCGTGACAAGCCCTGCTGTCACAGTTGCTCAGTCTTTCTGCCTCCCACCTGCTTCTTTGCACGAACCAAATAACCTAATTATCGGTGATACTGTATGAAAGCTTATACTAGGGATGCCAGCCTCCCAGTGAGACCCAGAGATCCTCCCAGAATCACAGTGCATCTCCAGACTACAGAGATCAGTTCCCCTGGAGGAAATGGCTGCTTTGGAGGGTGGAATCGGTGGCATTGTGTCCCACTGAGGTCCCTTCCCTCCCCAAATCCAATCCCCAAATCTCCAGGACTTTCCCAACCTCCATTTGGCAATCCTACCCTCATCAGTGGCCAGGAGGGACCCGGCAAACCTAGTTTATACTGAAGTATAAGTGAAAGGGCCACAGTGGCTCAGAGGTTAAGATGCTGAGCTGCAGACCAGAAGATCGGTAGCTCGGCAGTTCGAGACCCGAGTGCCACATGATGGACTGAGCTCCCGTCTCCGGCCCTAGCTCCTGCCAACCTAGCAGTTCGAAAGCAAGAAACTGCAAGTAGATGAATAGGGACCGCTTCGGTGGGAAGGTAACAGCGTTCTGTGAGCCTCGGCGTTTAGTCGTGTTGGCCACATGACCATGGAAGAAGTCTTCGGACAGCACTGGCTCTTCGGCTTGGAAACGGAGATGAGTACTGCCCCCTAGAGTTGGATTTGACTGGCTTTCGAGCAAGGGAAACCTTTACTTTTATTATAAATGAAAGTGCAAGTGAAAACATCAACAATCATGAGCAGACCTTTTTGACCTTGGCACAAAGTTCAACTTCTGTACAGAAGAGGGATATTGAGAATAGAGCCAACAGAGAAGCAGAGAAAGAAATATACAGGGAGGGAGGGAGCAAGGGAAGCAGGGAGGGAGGGGGGAAAAGTCATGGCAGATAGAAGCCAAATCGAATGGCAGTCCAGTGGCACCTTAGAACTGGGGTCCTCAAACCTTTTGAGCCTGCTGGTGTAAACCTTAGCTTGTAGGTTCTGTGGTTGCAATTATTCAGAGAGAATAAAACATATTTTAAAAACTTTTCAATTAACATCATGTGACCACAAAAACGTCCTCGGACAGCGCTGGCTCTTCAGCTTGGAAATGGAGATGAGCACCGCCCCCCAGAGTCGAATTCGACTGGCTTTCGAGCAAGGGAAACTTTTACCTTTACCTTAACAAAAACACAGAACTTGGTAACCCGACAGAACAGGGACCTTTTAAAGCCCGAACCATCAACTCTTCTCCCCTCTTCACAGCCTGTCATCCTCAAAGTCCATCCTTTTCCTCCTGTTGGCGGGTCAAGGAGTCCCCTGCTGAACTCTCGGTGCATCTGCTTCCAAAATGAGGGTCCCAGTTAAACTGCTTACTACATGACACAGCCGCTGAGACAATAGTTCTAAAACTTACAATTTAGGACAAAAGCCTCCCTCCCTTAACTGTGTCCATCCATAAATCATAGTTACCTGAAACAAGGTGTTAAGAAGAGCCTATGGTTAAGGTTTATGACCTCCCCAATAGGGCAGTCTGCCTTCCCTCCTTCGCTTTTCACACCTTCCACACCCTTCTGCCTCGAGAGGCTCCACCCCTTCCTGACTCATTCCATTCCTAGCTAGGAGTTACACTGGCACCTTTGGGATTCTGAAACCAGGTGGTGGGCAGCGCAACCACCCAATGGCTGCCAAAGCGGGTGGAGCCAACCACAAAATGGCTGCCACATGAGGTGGAGCCAACCACAAAACGGCTGCCAAAGGAGGTGCAGCCAACCACAAAATGGCTGCCAGTGGAGCCAGCCACAAAATGGCTGCCACATGAGGTGGAGCCAACCACAAAACGGCTGCCAAAGGAGGTGCAGCCAACCACAAAATGGCTGCCGGTGGAGCCAGCCACAAAATGGCTGCCAAAGGAGGTGGAGCCAGCCACAAAATGACTACCACAGTAGGCACAGCCAACCACACAGAGGACGTCTAAGTGCAGGGGACGAGGGCACTGAGAAAGAAGAATGCGGGAGAATAAAACTAACATTGTGGGGGCAGCTGCCGCTGAAATAATTGGATCTCCAGTGGCCAGTTGGAAACCCTGCTGGGCAACTGCTTGATGTGTGTGTGTGTGTGGGGGGGGGGAGATAGATCAGCCAGGTAACAGAGGAGCTGAGAGAAAGGCAGGGAGTGAATGTTTTAAGTGTTTTTAACATAAAATTAATTCAGATCAGTTCTATCAAGGGGGAAGGCAGGGGGGAAAGCAGCTAACGTGTATGTGGGTGTTAAGTGCCGTCAAGTTGCTTCTGACTGATAACCACTCTGTGAATCATCGTTATCCAAAATGTCCTGTTGTTAAGAGCCCTGCTCCGGTCTTGGTAACTAGGGTGGCTGGCAGGGGAAGCCCCATCCCAAAGTCCTGCCCCCAAGCCATGGCCACCCCTCTCCCTCCCCTCCTGCAGAGAGTTAAAGAGTTTCAGCTGATCAGCAGGGAGCATGTGGCCCGCCAATCAGCTGGAGGGCCCTTTCAATCTCAGCGGGGAGGGAGAGGGGCAGCCCCACACAAAAAGACCCTTTAAAGGAGAGCCAGTTTGGTGTAGTGGTTAGGAGTGTGGACTCCAATCTGGGAGAACCAGTTTTGAATCCTCACTCCTCCACATGCAGCTGCTGGCATGACCTTGGGTCAGTCACAAGTTCTCTTGGAGCTGTTCTCGAAAGAGCAGTTCTCTAAAGAGCTCTCTCAGCCCCACCTATCTCACAGGGTGTCTGTAGTGGGGAGGGGAAGGGAAAGGAGATTCTAAATTACTCTGAGAGAAGGGCAGGTTAAAAATCCTATTTCTTCTTCTTCTTCTTCTGAGCGCAGCTGCTAAAAGATTGAAGGGGACCTCCAGATGATCGGCGGGCCATGTGCTCCCCACCAATCATCTGAAATCCATAAAATATCTGCAGGAGAGGAGGAAGAGGAGTGGCCATGGCTTGCGGGTGGGCCTTGGGGGAATCCCTACCCACCCCCAGAATGCCTCCCAAATCCCTCCACCAGAGCAACAAGGGGACCTGGCCACCCTATTTCAAACTGAGGGCTGTGGCTTCCTTGACTGAGTTATTCCATCCCATGCTGGGTCTTCTTCTTTTCCTGCTACCTTCCATTTTAAAATACTGGAGGCAGAAGGACAAGACCTGAGTGAGGCTGTTAGGGACAGGATATGTTGGAGGACATTAATTCCTAATGTTGCCAGAAGCCAGAAATGACTTGACAACCCTTCACACACTCACAATAGTGAAATGGAAAACAAGTTGGGGAGGAAGCAGAAACTGGGATAGCGGACCTTCCTTAACTTCCCCCTGAATCCAGAAGCTCTCATTCTACAAAAAAGCAAATGAAAGAAATTGAGAACTGTGGCACAAATCAAAGGCAGCACTGCCTACAGGAAAAAAAAAATCCCCGGTGTTTGCTTCCCATCATGCACCGGGCAAAAAACATTTTTATGGTCAATCTTCCCCCCTTCTGAGCGCTGTTTGTTAGTGGGCTGTCGACTCGGCTTGCCAAAGGTATTCTTTCAAGCGGAAGATGCTTCAGGTTGCCATTGCATGTATTATTTTTATCCATTATTTTTTATAGCTCTCATCGCTTACTTTTTTATACTTCTTTTCTTTGTCTCTCTGCTGGTTTTACCTGCTGCTTTATTGCGAGTGAGGTTTGCATTAAAAATGGAAATTTCATTTTATCGTTTTACTCATGTCATGGTTTGATTGCAAATGGCTTCAGACACAAGAGTCCGAAAGGAAGTAAATCCATCATCTACTTGCCTGCCTCTCTCTCCTCTGACTCACACTCTCCATTAGGTGAGCCTCGCTCAGTTTCTGCTGAGCTCCCAAGCCATTATGCCTGGAAAAATACTTCCTGCTAAGAACCTGATTTTTCATGTTATAGGCTTCCCTTAGCATATAATAAACAGGTTAACAGTGTATTGGTGGCATGTTATGGAGTCCTGGACAAACAATGAATGTACAGAGCTTAGCTGCATAAAAAGGAAAATAAACAACAAACTGGTTACTTCCATATCGATTTTTAAAATACCCCAAGCATTCACCCTGTCCATTCTTAGCTGAAGATGGGCCTCCTTACATTCAGTCTGATTTCCCCAGAACTCGAGGCGGTATGCCTTTGGTTCAAATCGTTTCCTTTCATTCTGCATATGTAATTATACTTTGGCGCTTTGTGCCAGATACCCAAGTCTCTGTGGATTATGCTTTCTGCAGACTCATGGGAGAAAGTCTGTTTCGAGCCATGACTGCTCTTATTCTTTGGAGAAGGAGTAGCCAAGGCGCTAACATGATACTTCTCCCCAGGAGTCATTTCGTAAAAAAAGAGGTGCAGGAGCTCATTAGCATATCTCATTAGCATAGCTTATTTGCATATGCCACACCTGCTGACATCGCTAGAAGTGTGTCAGAAGGCAACGCCCACCGCTCAGGCTCCACCCCAAATATCTCCAGGTATTTCCCAACTCGGAGCTGGCGAGCCGGCTTGACATTTTGACTAAAGACACTTTAGGTTTCCTTTGCTCTTGCAGGGAAGCTACCCTACACCAAGCATGAAAATACAGATCAAGTGAGTATGCTTTTGCTTTTTTCCACAGTGTATCACTATATGTGCCTGCTCCTGGGCTTGTTACTCCCAGAACAGCGTTCCTGTGCGTTCTGGCTTGAAATGACCCCTGCGTCTCCCTTCCCTTCAATGCCCCGTGTTCTTGCTTCCTTTTCACAGAGCCCTGGCTGGTGGGAGCAATTCTTCCAGGAAAACTGGAATTACCTTGAGTGAACGAGGCATTCCAGCATTAACAGGGCAGTGTTCGCTAACATTATGTCATGGGAAAAACCCAGGGATAATCTACAATTAGCGACTCTTAGTATCAAATCAAAATGCAAACCATCAATCTGCGCATCCATTTTTGTTTTGAGGGAAATGTTTCTGATCGAAGTCTGTTTGGCTCAGAAGTGCTTCTCAAAAAGCTGTTTTTTTTCCCCAGCAGCTCCCCCATCCTCCAAACCGCTGCAGGCTCTAAACCAATGTAAATGTTCAGCAATTGCCCTTGAGGAATCCTGTTATCATGTAAACTGGCCACCTGACATAGACCAAAGAGAAAGGTTGAAACAGGATTTTTCACAGAAACAATTCTACTTTAAAAAGTAGTATCGATGACAAAATAGAGTAGAACAAAGCTGTGCACTGAAAGCACTTTGGGGGAGTGCGGGGAAACAGTGTGCTGGAAGCAGTCTGAGTGTTGCTCCCCCTAGCCAGTCTGGTGTAGTGGTTAAATGAGCAGACTCTAATCTCGGAGAACTGGGTTTGATTCCCCACTCCTCCACATGCAGCTACTGCAGGGGTGGGCAAATTGCGGCCCAGGGGCCACATGCGGCCCGCCACAGAGTTTTTTGTGGCCTGCCAAGAAGATTTCAGGACTTCAAGAAAATTGAGCCTAAATTCAATTTGCTCTCTTATCCCATCACTGCTGATATTGATACAGCCCCTGAGGAGCTGCAGCTTGAACTTATTGACATGCAGTCAGATCACACTGTGAAAGAAGTGTTTAATGCTGTGACATTAGTTGACTTTTACAAATCTTTGTCTGCTGAAAAAATTTCCATGTATGAAGAAATTTGTTGGGAAAATGTTCTCTATATTTGGGTCTACATATATTTGTGAGCATAGTTTTTCTTGCACGAAGATCAACAAGAGTAAAGATAGATGCTCTTTGACAGACATTAACTTGCAGGCTGTGATGAGAATCTCAACAAGCAATCTCACTCCTGATTTCAAAAAAATTGTAGAAAAGTGTGATAGGGTACATTTGTCTCATTAAACTGATTCTAAAATTAAATGTGCTTGCAGCTATAGATGATATGAAATTAGCACAATAAATAAATTGAATAAAACTACCACTATTTTATTTCATTTATATTTATTGATTTTTATGATACAATTTATACCTTTTCTGAAATGCAAAGTTAACTAATGAATGGAATCATTTTAAAAGGTGCGGCCCTCCGCTAACCTCCGCTCCCACAAAGTGGCCCCCGAGCCAAAACAATTGCCCACCCCTGAGCTACTGGATTGATCTTGGGTCAGTCACAAGTTATTTCGGAGCTGTTCCCTCATTATCTGTTCTCTCAGAGCTCTCTCAGCCCCACCTACCTCACAGGGGGTCTGTTGTGGGGAGGGGAAGGAAAAGGAGATCGTAAGCCGCTCTGAGACTCCTTCAAGTAGTGAAGGGCAGGGTATAAATCCAATCTCTTCTTCTTTTTCTTCTTCTTCTTCTAAAATAAATTTGCAGAACCAAGAAGAAGCCCTGACACAAAGCAGCAGTGAAAGCGGGAGGGAATGCAGAACAGAAGATCGAGATGCACTCAGAAACCAAAGTAAAAGGTGCAGAAAGAGCTGGTGTCAAAGACTGAACCGTCTGCATCACGCACATCGCATGCTTTGTCTCCGAGACAGAGCATCAGTTGAAACCCCTATAAACAACTGCATGTCAACGGAAGCAGAGCCTTCTAGCCAGACACAGGAATCACATGACATTGCTAAGCTGCGAACTTGTTTCTTTAAGGGGTAGTTTGGCCCCATCCTGAAACTTTTATTAGCTATAAAAACAACATACACTTAGGGATGCCAGCGTCCAGGTGGGACCTGGGGAGTCCCTATAATTACAGCTCATCTCCAAACTACAGAAATCTGTTCTAGAGGAAATGGATGCTTGGGAGGGTGGAGTCTGTGGCATTGTACCCCAATGAGGTCTCTGCCCTCCCCGGGTTCCACCCCCAAATCTCCAGGGAGTTTCCTAGCCTGGATCTGAAAGCCCTACCCCCCCTCCTGCTGGTGGCCATGGGAGATCTGGCAACCCTAACACACACACACCAATTAAGGTTATCAGTTTGGTGTAGTGGTTAAGTTTGCGGACTCTAATCTGGGAGCACCGGGTTTGATTCCCCACTCCTCCACTTGCGGCTGCTGGATGACCTTGGGCAAGCCATAGCTCTGTCAGAAGTGTTCTTGAAAGAGCAGTTTCTGTCAGAGATCTTTCAGCCCCACCTACTTCAATGTTCCCTCTAAGCTGAGTTAGTGTGAGCTCACTCACAGTTTTTTAGCCTCCGGCTCACACATTTTTGTCTTAGCTCAAGGAGGATGGCTCCAGAGCAAACTAATTTAATACCAGTAGCTCACAAAGTAGAATTTTTGCTCACAAGACTTCACAGCTTACAGGGAACATTCACAAGGGGAGGGGAAGGGAAAGTTTTGTAAGCCACTCTGAGACTCCGAGTGAAGGGCAGGGTATAAATCCAATCTCCTCTTCTCCTCCTCCTCCCTGATAAAAATAAAATGTAAAATAGTCAATGGCCTATGGAGTGACATCACGTCTGGGAAAATCTAGGAACTGGCCCAAACTCTATGGTAAAACAATAGAGTTGTCAGTGACTCCTAGAGAGGACTGATGTCATTTCTAGGGTTTCTCAGAAATGTTATGCTGTTTGGTGTAGTGGTTAGGAGCGCAGACTCTAATCTGGGAGAACTGGGTTTGATTTACCATGCCTCCACGTGCAGCCGCTGGGTGACCTTGGGTCAGTCACAAGTTCTTTCAGAGCTGTTCTCTTAAGAGCAGTTTTCAAGAGAGCTCTCTCAGCCCCACCTACCTCACAGGGTGTCTGTTGTGGGAAGGGGAAGGGAGATCTGAGACTCCGAGTGAAGGGCGGGGTATAAATCCAATCTCCTCCTCCTCCCAAGGGGAGGGCAGTCACTAGACAAAGACAATGATTAATAAATATCACGTTTGTAGAGGCTTGCCAAAAATTGCCATTGGCCAAAGGCTGTTCATGATATAACAGCAAGGTTGCCAACTCCAGCTTGGAAAATTCCTGGGGATTTAGCAGTGGATTCTGGGGAGGGGAAGCTTTGGGGAAGAGAGGAACCTCTGTTGGGTATAATGCCATAGAGTCCATTCTCCAAAGCAGCCCTTTTTTCCAGGGGAACCAAAATCTGTAACCTTGAGATACTGGGAGATCTCCAGGCCCCACCTGGAGGTTGGCAACCCTACAATGCAGCAATTACCACTTGCCGTGATTCGCAGTGGGCTCCAGGTGGCAGCCCAAATGTGGAAATTGCCCCTTTATTGCGCCCTCTGGTGTCTGGCAGATCCTTCACGGCTCTCTACAGATAGTAAATTACTCCGTTTATACGTTGCGATTACAACCAATTTGGGGATTTGGCAATGCGTCAGACTGGAGCGGGGAGTCTATCGATCGGCCCCCTGGCCTTCCTCAAATTAACTCCACTCCTTGACATCGCCGGCGGACGATTAAGCTGAGATTCTCTGGTCTCTTAATCACCAGCAGGATGTTTGTTTCTCTTCAGCAAAAAAAGGCAAGTCCAGATCTCTCTCTCCGAGCCGTGACTTGGAACGTTTCCCTCTGGCGGAGTTTTGCCGGCTGGCGAGCCCTTCCATCTGTACATCGAGCGGAACCTTTGAGGTCATCTCCGGCGCAGGAGGAAAATAAGACCCTCGTGGCTCAGTTCCCCGATGGAAGCTCAGCTTGAAATGCGCAGTTAGCAACCTGACCAAGGCTCGGTGGAGGGCGGCTGTATGGCCCGCAGCTCCGAACCATAAAACACAAACTGCTAACAGACTTTGCAAGTGATGGTCTCAGAGGGAGAGGGGAAAAGCTGTATCTTCCTTGCTGGCAGTGTGCCTTATGGGGACATGAATCCCATCCATGCCCCGGCCAGGGCCACAAAATAGAGCAAAATACACACATTCGTGCTTGTCTGATTAAAATCGTGGTGGAAAGTGCCATCAAGTCACCCGAACTTATGCTTTTTAACTTTTGGCATGGTGTTAATATTCTTGCAACCGAGAAAGAATTAGTAGCTATATTGTGTGCAGCAGCAAGAGCTGTTAAAAGCAACTCACTGGAAAAGCACAACACCTTTAACAACTAAAGCCTGGGACAAAAAAATATGGGAATTCTTGGAAATGGAAAAGGTTGCTCTTCAGCTTGAACAATCAAATCCAGAAAAAGCTCTCTCCTCCTCTATAGCAGTATGGCAGTAATCTATTTATACAGGGGTCCTTTTGTAGAAAAAGAGGTGCAGGAGCTCATTAGCATAACTCATTAGCATAACTCATTAGCATATGCCACGTCCCCTGACATCACCAGAAGTGTGTCAGAAAGGGAATGTCAGTTTCAGCCCCATTATATCCCATGGGCCATTGAAATCAATGGCAAAAACGCATAGGGTATATGAGGGGCTGGAGGAAAGGGGGTTTGAGGGAGAGGCTCCAAACTTGCAGGGTAGCTGCTGGGGCCTCTCCTCGAAATACCCACTAAGTTTCAAGAAGATTGGACCACGGGGTCCAATTCTACGGACCCCCAAACAGGTTGTCCCATCCCCTCCATCGTTCTCTATGGTGGGAAAAAATGTTGACTTTTTTCCTCCCATAGAGAACAATGGAGGGAATGGGGGCAACCTGTTTGGGGGCCTGTAGAATTGGACCCCCTGGTCCAATCTTTTTGAAACTTGGTGGGTATTTCGAGGAGAGGCCCCAGCAGCTACCCTGCAAGCTTGGAGCCTCTCCCTCAAATCCCCTCCCCTCCAGTGGCTTTTAAAGTTGCCGCCGAATTTCGGCAGCAATTCGGCGGTGAGCTGAATCAGATTAGATTCTTTGCTCCGCCTCGCTCCGGCCCCAACAGACCCCTGTATTTATAGCAGTATAGCAGTAATCTATTAATTATAAATCAAAAAATGTTGACTCATTTAATTTTTTGTCACCCTTTGATATTTTAAGAATGTAAAAAAATGGATATCCTTTTTCCTCCTGTTTGTAAAGCTAGAAACAATTTAGTGATGCCAGGGTTTGTTCTTAACCATACTGTTGACTTATTTTGAACAATGTACTGTAATGCTTTAACTGAAATCTGCTTGATTTGTATTACTAGTTTTACATACTGCTGTAATTTGTTGAAATTCAATAATATTTTTTTTAAAAATTCACAGGGCAACCCCATAGGGTTTTCAAGGCAAGAGACCTTTCGGAGGTGGTTTGCCATTGCCTGCCTCTGCGTCACGACCCTGGTATTCCTTGGAGGTCGCCCTTCCAAACACTAGCCAAGGCTGACCCTGCTTAGCTTCCGAGATCGGATGAGACTGAGCTAGCCTGGACTATCCAGGTCAGGGCCTTATCAAAATAGTTTTAAGGTTTGTTTTTTTCTCCTTGCATATCCTACCACAGGGCAGACCAAACATTAAAGAATCGGACATTGGCTGTGAGGCTTTTGCGAGCTATTTTGTGGATAAAGTCTTGGAGCTCCGCCGTGACCTCCCCACCACAGTTGATACAGTGAGTGAACTTGAGGCCCCTTGCACGTCTTCGAGTCCGGCTTTGGGTGCTTTTAGCCTGCTCAGTCTGGAGGAAGCCGACATATTGCTCGTGACTGTATGCCCAACCACATGCAAACTTGATCCATGCCCTTCCTGGCTGATTAAAGCTGGCCACGAGGAGTTTCGAGGCACCGTAAGGGAGATTATTAACAAGTCCCTTGCAGAGAACGGTTCCCGGAGGCTCTCAAGGAAGCGATGGTTCACCCCCTCTTGAAAAAACCATCCTTGGACCTGGCTGAATTGGCCAACTATCAGCCGGTTTCCAATTTGCCCTATGTGGGCAAATTAATTGAGAGGGCGGTGGCGATACAGTGGCAGGGCTTTCTGGATGACACTTCCATATTAGTTCCCTTCCAGTCTGGCTTCCGCCCAGGACACAGGACGGAGACAGCGCTGGTCGCCCTTACTGATGACCTCTGGAGACATCTGGATTAGGGTGGTTTGGCAGTGATGTTGTTATTAGATCTGTCGGCCGCATTTGATACGGTCAACCACCAGCTACTGACCCACTGCCTCGCCGACATGGCTTGCTTTCTTTCTCTGAGGTCGGGGACAAAGGGTGGTGCTAGGGGAACAGCAGTCCCGGAGGCACCCGCTTGAGTGTGGAGTGCCTCAGGGGGTGGGGCTTTCCCCGATGCTTTTTAATATCTACATATGCTCCCTTGCCCAGACTGCCCAGAGGTATGGGCTGGGGTGTCATCAGTACGCTGATGACACCCAGCTCTATCTGATGTTGGGTGGCCAGTCGGACTCCAGACCGGAAGATCTGGACCGGGCATTGGACACCGTGGCTGGTTGGCTCAGGCTAAGTAGGCTGAAGCTAAATCTGGTGAAGACGGAGGTCCTGCGCCTGAGTGGTGGCGGCCTGGGGTTTGGGCTCCCACTCCCGGCCTTCGATGGGGAACCACTGGTGCCTGCATCAGTGGTTAGGAGCTTGGGAGTGCTCCTGGATCCCTCCTTGGTGATGGAGCCCCAGGTGGCAGCCACTGCCAAGTCGGCCTTTTACCACCTTCGGCTGGTTCGGCAGTTGGCTCCCTTCCTCAATCGTGACAGACTGGCTACAGAAGAAGAAGAAGAAGAGATTGGATTTATACCCCGCCCTCCACTCCCCAAGGGAGTCTCAGAGTGGCTTACAAACTCCTTTTCCCTTCCCCTCCCCACAACAGACACCCTGTGAGGTAGGTGGGGCTGAGAGAGCTCTTTCCCAAGCTGTCCTTGAGGGAACAGCTGGTACAGAGCTATGGCTTGCCCAAGGTCATCCAGCCAGGTGCAAGTGGAGGAGTGGGGAATCAAACCCGGTTCTCCCAGATTAGAGTCCGCGCACTTAACCATTACACCAAACTGGCACAGTGATCCATGTGACAGTCACCTCGAGGTTAGACTACTGTAACACTCTCCACATGGGGCTGCCCCTGTCGCAAATTCAGAGGCTGCAGCTAGTGCAGAATGCCGCAGCCAGGCTGCTGTTATGTCTTCCTAGACAGGAGCACATCCGGCCTGTACTGAAGGCACTGCACTGACTGCCAATAGCATACCGAATTCGCTTCAAGGTACTAGTATTTACCTTTAAAGCCCTATATGGCCAGGGTCCAACATACCTTTCCCCATATATACCCCAGAGAGCATTATGGTTGGAGTCACAAAACTGACTCATCATTCCAGGCCCCAGGGAGGCCAGGCTCGTTGCTACCAGGGCCAGGGCCTTCTCAGTGGTGGCTCCTTATTGGTGGAATGTGCTCCCGGAGGAGATCAGGGCCCTGCGGGATCTTGTGCAATTCCGCAGGGCCTGCAAGACGGAGCTCTTCCACCAGGCCTTCAACCAGGAACTGCCCACCACTACCATCAACAACCACCAACACTGGTGGTGCCGGGCTGGCCAAAATGGTCTTACCATCCTGAGGCGTGGGGAGATGGCTACGTGGGGGACTGTCTATCGAGTGCTGTCTATCGGGTACGCCATCTGATTGAAGGATATTATGAGTATCAACTATAAATTGTTGTCTCTTTTAACTGGTTTTAAATGTCTATATGTACTTGGTACAATTTACAAAGCAATGTAAGCCGCCCTGAACCTGCTTGCTGGGAGGGCGGTATAAAATATAATCAATAAATAGAATACCAACATTAAGAATTTCTTTCTACCATTGCATTTTGTCGGCCATGGTATTATCTTTTGTGATTGCCACAGCTCCAAAAGGACATTGCAGAGCTGGGGAAAGTTCAGAGGAGGGCAACCAAGGCTATGGCCACACACACTAAATAATCCACTCCCGGTTCATTTCCCAATTGGATTTTGCCAGTTAACACGGTCAAATCCAGTCGGAAAGTGCACTGAAAGTGCAACTGGAAGTGGATTATTTAGTATGTGTGGCCACAGCCCGAGATGGTGAGGGGGCTGGAAGAGGAAAGGCGGAAGAATCTGGGACTTTTCAGTTTAGAGAAGAGACGATTCGGGGGGACATAAGAGAGATTTATAATATTACAAAAAGCGGGGACCCGCGATACGGGGGGGAGGAGCTCCATATGGAGGAGGAGGAAGCCGCTTCAGGGGAGCCTTCTCCCCTTCTCCCCACCCCCCCCAGCACTGACGGTGAGCCCTACATGGCTCCCAGCCGCCGGGCTCGCCAAGCCTTCTCTCCTGTCCCACCCCTGGCACCGATGGCGAAGCCTGCACGGCTTCCAGCTGCCGAGCCCGCCAAACCGTCTCCCCCATCCCCTGGCACTAAAGGCGAGGCCCGTGCAGCTCCCAGCTGCTGGGCCCACCAAACTTTCTCCCCAGCCGCCCTGCCAATGGCGGGAAGGCACTGTTCCCCGTGCATTCTCTGTGCACGTGCAGGGAACACTCTTTTACTTTTGGGGAGATTTAAGTATCCCCCCTATAGTTTTTTCTACATTTCAGATTTTTCTGCATACCTGGGGAGTGCCCCAAGTGTGCAGGAAAATCTCTTTGCCCCCTCTGTCTCTCAGATGTGCAGATTTAGATATCCACACAGAGGGGACAACTTGGCTATTGGATCTATACAACAACAACAACAACAACAACAAATACCTTTTATTGGCATAAAATATTAAAAGCAGTTCCCATTAAGATAAAACAGTCCCAAAATGTGTAAAAAAATAGTTAACCCTAAAACCATTACAGAGGTGTATCAGAGGAATCTTTAAATTCTAAAAGCCTTAAAATTAAATTTTACAGTTTTATTAAACTCAAAATGATCAGGAAGATTCTTCCGTTTATAAGACCATGAAGAAACTTAGCAGTCAATTCAATAATCTCTGGATCTAAAGAAGTAAAGAGGTAATGTAGCTTAATTCCATCTGGTTGTCCTGCTACCTTACTAAGGGGAACTTCTAGAAATTTTGCTCGAATATCATTTAGCAAATTACAGTGTAGGAGTGCATGCTCAACCGTTTCTAATTCTTGGATCTATAGATGCACACAGTACAGAGAGTTGATAAAGACCCTTTGACAATATGGCAGAAGAGCCAGGGCTTAGCCACCATGTTGTCTTAGTTCATGTTGCCTTCTGCAAAGTCAGCCACGGTTACACCAGTGGTTACGTGACACACCCAGCAAAGATGACAAGAAGCAGGGCTTTTTTTTTCTGGGGGAACGTGCCAGAATGGAGTTCCGGAACCTCTTCGACAAAATTCTTTTAAAAATGTTTAAAAGTTTATGAGTTTTCACTATACAGGTTGAAAACTTCATTTCCCTCTTGAGAGTTCCGGCATCCTCTTTTTCAACAACAACAACGACAAAAGCCCTGCTTATTGCTCAGTTACTTATGAATCTTGACTCTAACTAGACCTTCCTGGCAACTAACACCCCCCCCCAACATATACTGTTTCTCTACCTATATGTAATGACTGGCAAAATCTGTTTCAATGTATCTGAAGAAGTGCGCATGCGTAGACTTGCCATGGACTGAAGATAGTCCTGATTAGGGGTGTGCAAAAAAAAAAAAATGGCCCGATTCGGATTAGGCCACATCAGGCTGCATCTGTTCCGGCCGCCGAATAACCCCCGCATGTCAGTTTCGGCAATGCAAGCTGATTCATCAGTCATTCCACTGGCCAAATGTCAGTTTTGGGCCCCATTATACCCTATAAGCCATTGAAGTCAATGGCAAAACCTCATAGGGTATATGAAGGGCTGGAGGGAAGGGGGTTTGAGGGAGAGGCTCCAAACTTGCAGGGTAGCTGCTGGGGCCTCTCCCCGAAATACCCACCAAGTTTCAAGAAGATTGGACCACAGGGTCTGATTCTAAGGACCCTCAAACAGAGAACAAGGGAGAGAATGGGGGCAACCTGTTGGAGGCCCGTAGAATTGGACCCCCTGGTCCAGTCTTCTTGAAACTTGGTGGGTATTTGGGGAACAGGCTCCAGCAGCTACCCTGTGAGAATCTGATTCGGCCCATGGCTGCCCGAAAGGGGGTCGAATGGGCCATTTTCAGAGGTGTATTTGGTTTGAACGAACCGAATGCGCATCCCGACTCCTGAGGGCTTCTTTTTTTTTTCTGGGGGAAAGCGCCAGAATGCAGTTCTGGAACCTCTTCTACAAAATTCTTTTGAAAATGTTTAAAAGTTCATGAGTTTTCAAAAGAAAGAAAGAAAGAAAGAAAGAAAGAAAGAAAGAAAGAAAGAAAGAAAGAAAGAAAGAAAGAAAGAAAGAAAGAAAGAAAGAAAGAAAGAAGACAGCTACTAATCCAAGCCTCAGAAATACCACTATTCTGGGAGGATAGCTTCAGTGGTGGCTGAAGCCTTCACAAGGCTGGTCGGAGGAACAAGGACCTTTCCAGGGGACGGGGTCCTTTTGCTGCAGCCGTGACACAAGTAGGCATTCCCCCGCCGGGGGGGGGGGGGGGCTGGCACCAAGTCCCGGAGCTGAGCTCCCCCGAGCTCCTGCTCGAAATGACCCCTGAGTTTCCATTATACAGACAAAAAAAAGTCATTTCCCTCTTGAGAGTTCCGGCATCCTCTTTTTTCTGCAAAATAAACTCTGACAAGAAGTATTTCAAGAAGATCACAAATGAGCTTCCATCCTAGCCTAGCAGATCCTCTGTGTGTGTATGTGTCTGTGCGTGTGTGTGTTGTTAAGTGGCGTCAAATTGCTTCTGACTTAACGGCAACCCTGTGAATTAATGGCCTCCCAAAGGTCCTCTTCTTAATAGCCTTCCTCAGGTCTTGCAAACGGAGGGCCTTGATGGGTTTGATCCACCTCCTGTTGGGTCTTCCTCTCTTACTGCCAGAGGAGGTGGGACCTGGCCATGGTGGACCACCTCCTCCAGCAGGGGACCTTCATGTCCACCAAGCCACGGGGAACCTCCACCTCCACCGGTGACTTTGGACTTATCACCAAAGATTCCAAACGGGTGTCGGATGCCAAGAGAGATCCGTGAGCCATCTTCGTAGAAGACAAGGAGTCTGAACCATTCATTAACAAACAACCCAATCAACCCACTACAAGCACAGACGACTTCAAGAGGGAACTGGATAAACATATGGAGCAGAGCTCCATCAGTGGCTATTAGCCACAAGGTATAGATAGGAACTCTCGGTCTGGGGCAAGTGATGCTCTGTATTCTTGGTGCTTGGGAGGTGGGGGGAGCAGTGGGAGGGCTTGTGGAGTTCTGGCCCCACTGCTGGACCTCCTGAGGGCACCTGGGGTATTTTTGGCCACTGTGTGATACAGAGTTTTGGACTGGATGGGCCATTGGCCTGATCCAACATTGGCTTCTCTTATGTTCTTTGGGGCCGAGGATATTGGAAGCAGCCAGCCACCTCCCCCCAAACTAAGGAACACTTCCACCTCTGGCAGAAGTGTGCCCTTCTAAGCAGTGTTCCCTCTAAGCAGTGTTCCCTCTAAGCTAGCTCACAGGTTTTTAGCCTCCAGCTCACACATTTTTGTCGTAGCCCAGGAAGGAGGGCTCCAGAGCCAACTAATTTAGGCAGCAGGCAAATCGCTCGCTCACGACTTTAATGCCAGTAGTTCTCCAAGCAGAATTTTTGCTCACAAGACTCCCCAGCTTAGAAGGAGCGTTGCTTCTAAGCCCATTGGCTTCAATGGACTCGGGAGGGTCGAACTGTACTTTGGACTGCACTATAAATCACAGCCTCCTGATTCTGCTCTGAGGGGGAAGCGTTCACCGGTCTTGCTCTCTTCTCGCACAGCCTCTCTCGTGGAGAGAAGAAATGAACTCAAAATAGAAATGAGGAGAAGCTGGATTGTGTGGGGCCAGGAGTGAAGAAAGAAGAAATGCTTCCTAGTGAGTAAGAAGTGAATGCCAGCAGCAGGGGATGCTTTAATGAGCCATTGGTGTGTCTGAAATAGACACTGCCCCCCCCCCCACAGCCCAGTAGTAGAACAGCAATGAAAAAGTTTATCGATCCTTGTTTTTTTTTAATGCCTCCGTGCCCATCCACCTTTCAAGGGACACGGGAGGTGGAGGGAATGAGGTAATTGGGAAACTTCCTGTATTAGCATGCATGGACAGCCAGTCTGTTGTAGTGGTTAAGTGCACGGACTCTAATCTGGGAGAAACAGGTTTGATTCCCCACTCCTCCACATGCAGCTGCTGGCGTGACCTTGGGTCAGTCACAGTTCTCTCGGAGCTGTTCTCGAAAGAGCAGTTCTCTCAGAGCTCTCTCAGCCCCACCTGCCTCCCAGGGTGTCTGTTGTGAGGAGGGGAAGGGAAAGGAGATTGTAAGCCGCTCTGAGACTCCTTCGGGTACTAAAGAGTGGGGTATAAATCCAGTCTCTTCCCTTCTTCTCTTCTGCTTGCTTTTTGGGACTGGCTAGCAGAGGGAATCTCACCCCCAAACAGTGACACACTGATGTCATGCAGAAGTGACATCCGCAGGTTGGGAAAATCACTCCATCTTGTTTGGGGGCAAAACTCTATGAATTGAGTCTCATTTTACCATAGAGTTTTGCCCAAAAGCCAGAGTGTTGCCATCCGATATCCTCGACATGCCGCCATCACTTTGGCATGATGGCAACATGTCGAGGCACTCCACCCCACTGCTGGAAAGTTCCCCCCTCCTCCCGCCAGCACAGCATTTGGACCTGGCAACCCTATTCTCCATGGAAGGCCATGTGTAGAGAGTGAGAAGATAAAGAGAGAAGAGAAGAGGAGATTGGATTTATACCCCGCCCTTCACTACCCAAAGGAGTCTCAGAGCGGCTTACAGACTCCTTCCCCTTCCCCTCCCCACAACAGACACCCTGTGAGGTAGGTGGGGCTGAGAGAGCTCTGACAGAAACTGCTCTTTTTCAACAACAGCTGTGCCAGAACTATGGCTTGCCCAAGGTCATCCAGCAGGTACAAGTGGAGAAGTGGGGAATCTAACCTGGTTCTCCCAGATTAGAGTTTGTGCACTTAACCGCTACACCAACCTGATTGGGAGGGGTCAGAGGGCAGCTCCCAAGTTAAGACAAAGAGAGGCGTCCCATTTACAGAGATAACCCCTATGCTTACTTAGAGTGATATAGCGCCACCCAGTGTCCAGGCATGCTGAGTCGCTCACTCCAACAATTAATTCACAGGGTCTCCATAAGTCAGAAGAGATCTGATGGGGCACGCCAACAGGGCTCCAGTTGGCGAGGTCTTTGCTCCTCATGGGAGCCGAACAAAAAATCATACTTCTCCATTTGCAGCATGATTAGTGTTCCTTTCGGCAAGAGCCAGCAATTTTAGAAGCCGACTTTTCAACCCCTGACATTTGTTGCAGTGTGAACAGGAAAAGGTCAGACCGGCGCACCATGCGTTTGATGTGCACGGAGGCTTTGGCAGTTTGCAGTCGAAGACTCAACTTGTTGGAGAGATATGGGAGGGTAATTAAAAATGTTCATTTGGCTGGAACCTCGTTGGTATGTCCAAAGGTGCCTTACTGAACAGATGGGCTGGAAAAGCTGGCTTCCTGGGTTCGAAACAAGGAAGCAGGACGGCTTCTCTTGCGTCTGTTGCAAATCAAATCTTTTTCTGCCACGGCTGGAAAGGGTCCAGGCCGAGAAGATGTGAGTTCCTGGTTCCAAACAATGGCTGGGCCCCAAAACTTGCTAATTGGAGACAGTGACGGATGATGCGGCGCTTCGAGGTCGAACAGATTTATCGGGCCATTTATTCAACCTTGCATCGAGGGGCCCGGAAGACTTCCTCTTTTGGTTTTCTTTGTTCTGCAATAGGTGAAGATGACTGCAACCTCGGAGGATGAGAGTATCATTCGGGCCTGTGGAGTTCTCAGTCCAAGAAGGATGATTACATATGGATGCCGGCCTCCAGGTGGGGCCTGGAGATTTCCTGGAACCACAGCTCATCGCCAGACTACAGAAGAAAAGAAGAAGAGGTTGGATTTATACCCCACCCTTCACTACCCAAGGGAGTCTCAGCGCAGCTTACAAACTCCTTTCCCTTCCCCTCCCCACAACAGACACCCTGTGAGGTAGGCAGGGCTGAGAGAACTGCCCTTTCAAGAACAGCTCAGACAGAACTATGGCTTGCCCAAGGTCATCCAGCCAGGTGCAAGTGGAGGAGTGGGGAATCAAACCCAGTTCTCCCAGATTAGAGTCTGCGTACTTAACCACTAAACCAAACTGGCTACAGAGAACAGTTCCCCTGGAAGGGATGCTTTGGAAGGTGGACTTGACCCCATTGTACCTCACTGATGTCCCTGTTGGGGTTGCCAGCTCTGGGCTGAGAAACACCTGGAGATTTTCAGGCTGGAACCTGGGAAGCGCAGGGTTTGAAGAGGGGAGGGACCTCAACTGGGTACAATGCCATAGAGTTCACCTTCCAAACCCACCATTTTCTCCAGGGTGAAGTAATCTCTGTAGTCTGGAGATCAGTTGTAAAAGCGGGAGATCTCCAGGTCCCACCTGGAGGCTGGCAACCCTGGTCCCTATCCTCCCCAGGTTCCATCCCCAAATACCTCCCTGATGTCCCTTTTGGGGTTGCCGGCTCGGGTGATCGCCAGCTCTTGTGACTGTGATGTATTTTGTCATGTGTTTAAAATTGTAAACCATTGTTTTATGGTATTTTAATGGTTGGCAGCCTCCTTGAGCCGGCTTGCCTGGGAAGGCAGGATATAAATGCAAGTAAGAAATAAATAAATAAAATAAAGGATGTTCTTATGCGAGTGCGTGACTGGCGCAAGCTCACCCAGAGAGCTTCCATGTCACAAGTAGGGTTTCTGTTGTGTACTAAGACCACGGTCGCCTGGTCTCTCGTAATGGCAACCGCCACAGGGTCAGCGCACATGGTCAGAATCTACCTGAGCTTCGGCCAGGTAGAACAATAGCCAGTTGGATCCTGAGCGACCACCAATTACAAGCCTCGGTCTCCCGCTGGGGGACCTATGAACTGCAACCACGGACTTAAGGTCCTATCAGGACCTGGGGGCGAGGTCGGGGCATTGTCTCCGGCTGGCATAAAAGAGGGCTCTGAGCCCCGGGTTTCCCATGTTCCATCTGACCCTCAATAAAGAGCTTTGCTATGAAATCACTACCACTCGCCTCCCGACTCCAATACTTTCCAGTTTCGAACCTGGGTCTTCTAGATAGTCATTCACAAGGGTCATTTCGAGCAGGAGCTCGGGGGAGCGCAGCTCCGGGAGTTGGTGCCAGCCCCCCCACCCCCACGGGGGAATGCCTGCTTGTGTCATGGCTGCAGCAAAATGACCCCGTCCCCCGGAAAGATCCTTGTTCCTCCGATCAGCCTTCTGAAGAAGAAGAAGAAGACGAAGAGATTAGATTTATACCCCGCCCTTCACTTTGTAGTCTCAGAGCAGAGCGGCTTACAAACTCCTTTCCTTTCCCCTCCCCACAACAGGCACCCTGTGAGGCAGGTGGGGCTGAGAGAGCTCTTTCCCAAGCTGTCCAACCAGGGCTCCGTTGGGGCCGGGGCGCGCCGGAGCGCCGCTCCGGGAGAGGGGAAGCTGGGGGGTGGGCACATGATAAAGCCCCGCCCCCCAGCTCGCTTTCCCGGCCCGCGCTTCGGCGCAGAGCCGGAAAAAAGCCTCCTCCCCGCTCATCCTTCCCGGGCCGGCGGCAAGCGCCGCCGGACTGGGGATAAGGCCCTTCCTTCCCACCCCCCCAGCAGACCCTTCCTGGCCGCGCGGCAAGCGCCGTCGGCCGGGAGAAGCCCCTTCCCTCCCCCCCAGCTCACCCTTCCCTCCCCCCCAGCAGACCCTTCCCGGGCGCGCCCTTCGCCCCCCCCCCCCCAGAGCTTTCCCGGGCCTGGTGGCAGTCTCAGAGGCGCCAGTCCCAGTGCCGGTGTCGGCCCCGTCGGGCTCCTCCACGAAGCGGTTCTCGTCGAACTGGTCGATGTCCAGGCAGCGGAAGCGCGAGGAGAGCGAGTTCCGCGCCATGCCCCCCCGATCTTTCCCGCCCGCCCCCCCTTTCCAGGCCCGCCCCCCCTGATATTTCCCGAGCCTGGCGGCGTTTGCCGCCAGCCCGGGAGAATCCCCTCGCCTGCCCCCACCCCTCGCCCGCCCCCCCTTGATCTTTCCCGGGCCTGGCGGCAAGCGCTGCCCACCCGGGAGAAGCCCTTTCCCTCCCCCACTCACTGAAGCCTCCTCCCTCCCCCACTCACCTGTTCCCCGGGCACAAGGGAGGGAGAAGCTGGGCCTGAGTGGCTTAATGCCACTCAGGCCCAAGCAAGGGGAGGGTGGGAGGGAAACCAGCCCCAGTGAGGGGAGAAGCGCCCCCCCTCCCTCCACCTACCTACCTACCTTCCTACCTTCCTGTTCCTTCCTTTCCCCCTTCCTTCCCCTTCCTTCCTTCCTTTCTTCTCTCTCTCCCCTCACCTACCTACCTACCTTCCTTCCTGTTCTTTTCCTTCCTTCCTTCTTTCCCCCTCCCTCACTCCCTCCCTTCTTGCCTTCTGACACACTGCCCATGACATCAGGGATGTGTGACATTTTGACACTTCCGGTGACGTCAGGGGGTGTGGCATATGCAAATAAGTTATGCTAATGAGCTCCTGCACCTCTTTTTTTAGGAAAGGACCCCTGGGTAAAACAACCTGTCAAACAGCCACAAACAGATCGAAGGGATATTGAACTGATGGTTGAAAAATCCTGTCTCTGCTTGCAGCTGGCGAACAGGGCATGAGCCAAACCGGCAGGTGTTTGAGCATCCTTAATGGAAACGATTGAAAAAGCAATGCAAATAGCTTTATCTGTACATGGTTCGTTTTGACAGCCAACTGGCGGTGGGGGTGGAAAGTACCGTCGGGCTGCAGCCCCATTATGGTGACCATGTAGGGTTTTCAAGGCAAGAGATGGTGGTTTGCCCTTGCTGGCCTCTGAGCAGCAAACTTGGTGGTCTCCCTTCCAAGTATTAACCAGGGCTGACCCTGCTTGGCTTCTGAGATCTGATGAAGTCAGGCTAGCCTGGGCCATCCAGGTCAGGGCAGACGAACGGAGGTGGTTAGCCATTGCCTGCCTTCGTGCAGAAACCCTAGACTTCCTTGGTGGTCTCCCATCCAAATAGTGACTTGGACTGACCCTGCTTAGCTTCTGAGATCTGATGAGATGGGACTAGCTTGGTGTGGCATTGCCGGGTTTTATGTAGGAACCCTGGACTCCCTTGGTGGTCTCCAGGGGTCCATTGGAGCGGGAGCGCACAGGAGCGCAGCTCCGGGAGTGAGGAGCCCAGGGGGCGGGCACATGACCAAGCCCCACCCCCTCCTCGGCTTCCCCAAGCAGTGCAGATTTTAATGTTTTGTTTTAATAGTGATAATTTTATCATTGTTCCTTTCATGACTGTGTGCTGCTTTTCCAGAGACTTACTCAAGGTGGCATATACATTTTCTAAGTATACCATTTTTTATCTGGGCACATGGCACATAAGTACTGGAGAAATTTCACCAACCCTTCAGCAGCTTCCACCCCATCAGTTTGGCGTAGTGGTCAGGAGTTGGACTCTAATCTGGGAGAACTGGGTTTGATTCCCCACTCCTCCACATGCAGCTGCTGGTGTGACCTTGGGCCAGTCACAAGTTCTCTCAGAGCTGTTCTCTCATGAGCAGTTCTCAAAAGACCTCTCTCAGCCCCACTTACCTCACAGGGTGTCTTGTTGTGGGGAGGGGAAGGGGAAGGGATGGGTGGTTCACATGTCCTGGGTATCTCAAGTCTACTTGAAACCTGGTGGTTTCAAGGGAGCAGGAAGAGAATGAGGGTGTGTTCTTGACGCTTATTTTTATTGCACAAAGTATTGGATGGGAAAGGGGATGGAGGAAGAGCAAGTCAGTTTCACTCACCTGTGGAGTGGAGCCTGAGGGGTGGGTGTTGCCTTCTGACACACTTCCGGTATGTTAGGGGGTGTGGCATATGCAAATGAGTTATGCAAATGAGTTATGCTAACGAGCCCCTGCACCTCTTTTTCTACAAAATGACCCCTGGTGGTCTCCCATCCAAATACTGACCAGGGCTGACCCTGCTTAACTTCTGGGATCTAATGAGATCAGGCTAGCCTTCAACATCCAGGTCAGGGAAAATACCAAGTGCCTAAATGCAAATGTTGATTCTAGGAGTAGCGAGCTAAAAACTCTTGGGCCAGCCTCTCACAGGCTCTGTGTCTTCTGCCTTTGTTCTGGGGTGTGGGAACCATCCCTGCAAGTTCAAGCTGCGGACATCCCACTTCTAATAACACTGATGATCCTCTCTCCAGTACAAAATAAAATATTGTTTCATAACCCTGCAATGGTCTTCTTGAGGACAATATTAGTCCGGCTAGCCCTCAATAATAACGAGAACTGGTGGAGCTCATGACATGCGAGCAGAAGGTCACCGGTTCAGTCCCAGACACTTCCTGCTACAAGGCGAAGAGGGGTTTGAAGAGGACGCTGACGGTGGTCGGTAGGGTTGCCCACTCTGGGTTGGGAAATACCTGGAGATTTGTCTCAGGCCTGAGACCCTGAAAGAAGACCCTCTTGAAAATGGCACTGAGGTCGCCCTGGGTCAGGACCAGTCAGTCCATAGCAACCAAATACCATAAAGCTAAAAAAAAGCTTTGTTATAAAGAAAATGAAGGAAAAGGTTTAGAAATGAACAATGCCAGCGAGGGTGCAAAGTATGGGGACAGAACAGAGCACACGCAGAGGAGAGCGACGAGGATGACCGGGGGCCTGGAGACCAAGAAACCCTATGAGGAAAGGCCGAGGGACTTGGGAATGCTCCGTCTGGAGAAGAGGAGGTTGAGGGGGGACAGGGTTGCTCTCTTGAACTATCGGAAGGGCGGTCACTCTTTAATGGAGGGCAGGGAGCTGTTCCTGTTGGCAGCAGAGGAGAGGACTGGCAAGAATGGGTTTAAATTCAGGGCGGGAAGGAGAAACCTTTTTTACAGTCAAAGTTGTTCAACAGTGGAATCAGCTGCCTGGGGAGGGATTGAGCTCCCCCTCCCTGGCAGTCTTCAAGCGAAGGCTGGACAAACCCTTGTCAGGGATGCTCTAGGCCAGGGGTGGGCAAATTGCGGCCCGGGGGCCACATGCGGCCCGCCACAGAGTTTTTAGCGGCCCGCCAAGAAGATTTCAGGACGTCAAGAAAACTGAGCCTAAATTCAATTTGCTCTCTTATCCCATCACTGCTGATATTGATACAGCCCCTGAGGAGCTGCAGCTTGAACTTATTGACATGCAGTCAGATCACACTGTGAAAGAAATGTTTCATGCTGTGACATTAGTTGACTTTTACAAATCTTTGTCTGCTGAAAAAATTTCCATGCATGAAGAAATTTGCTGGGAAAATGTTCTCTATATTTGGGTCTACATCTATTTGGGAGCACAGTTTGTCTTGCACGAAGATCAACAAGAGTAAAGATAGATGCTCTTTGACAGACATGAACTTGCAGGCTGTGATGAGAATCTCAACAAGCAATCTCACTCCTGATCTCAAAAAAATTGTAGAAAAGTGTGATAGGGTACATTTGTCTCATTAAACTGATTCTAAAATTAAATGTGCTTGCAGCTATAGATGATATGAAATTAGCACAATAAATAAATTGAATAAAACTACGACTATTTTATTTAATTTATATTTATTGATTTTTATGATACAATTTATACCTTTTCTGAAATGCAAAGTTAACTAATGAATGCAATCATTTTAAAAGGTGCGGCCCTCCGCTAACCTCTGCTCTCACAAAGTGGCCCCCGAGCCAAAACAATTGCCCACCCCTGCTCTAGGCTGATCCTGCATTGAGCAGGGGGTTGGACTAGATGGCCTGTAGGACCCCCCTCCAACTCTGTGTGATTCTATGATTCCATTTAAAAACGACAAAGTTAACTTCCTAGATCAGCTCTAATTCTAGGAAAACTCCAAGCCCCATAGGGACTCCGTCTACCCTAGTGGGGCTGGGACACTCCCACCCGCCCTCCCACCCTGCACATTAAGTGAACATGTGAGGCCATCTATACAGGTCTTGAAAAGGAATTGTGTTCCTCAGGTAGGGTTGCCAGCTTCCAGCTGAGAGCTGGAGATCGCCCAGAATTACAATTACATCTTCAGAGATCACTTCACCTGGAGAAAAGGGCTGCTTGGGAGAATTGACTTTACAGCTTTATACCCCACTGGATTTCCCCCCTCCCAAGTCCCGCCCTCCCCTGGCTCCACGCCCAAACCTCCAGGAATTTCCTAACCTGGAGTTGGCAACTTTACCTCGCAACGAAGAACACCATGAGTCTCTCTTCTTGTTACCTAGACTGATCACTGACACATTTAGGAACGGACGCACGGTACTGGTGCCGCGGAGGGGGGGCGGCGTCTGGGTTTTGCTTCCAAAGCCCCCCTCCCTCTTATTATTTTTTAAATATAAATTAACTGATTCGTTTTACTTTGCCCTGTTGGGAAAAGAAAAAGAAACGCAATAACATTTCCCATCTGTTGTTTTAGACCGCCACTGGAGTTGTTAGACTAAAGCAGATATAAATAATTGTTCCCCAGTATGACATGGGCTAATTTATTGGCTCTGGTTGTCCTAATTCCCTCCAACACACACACACACACACACACACACACAAGTAGCAGGGATACACAGCGTCAGCCGGGCTGCAAGACGGAGGGATCCTCCTCCAACTCCGCTTTCCGCAGGAGAGTCTAAACAGTGCGGATCAGCCAGGCGGGAGAGGCTGGAAGGGGAAGCAAACAACCCTGGCTCTACCAGGTAAGATGGGGAGGTGGGAACCAGAGATTAGCTTTAAAAAGTAGGAGGGCTTCTCACATCGGTATGCCCTCCGGGCTACAGTACATGAGAGGAAAAGCAACTTGCAGAAAGCTGAAAGCTAGTGGGGGGGTTTTCTCCCCTCTCCTCCTCTTGCAAAGCCTGGATATCTGCAAGAGGAGCTTTGGGAGTTTATGGAGCTCTCTGTTGAGCAATTTGACTTGGAACAGCCACTGGAAAACTCAGCCAAGGTAAGGATGGGATGGGATGGGATGGGATGGGATGGGATGGGATGGGATCCCCCCCCCCCCCCGTTCTGCACAGGAATTCATTTTATTCCTGGAGGTTGCTTTTGAATGTTCGGGAGTGTACATTTTTCAGAGGACTAAAGAGAATGTTTGGGACATCTGCGTGCGAACCGCCTAGCCAGTTCGGTGTAGTGGTTAAGTGCGTGGACTCTAATCTGGGAGAACCGGGCTTGCTTCCCCACTCCTCCACTTGCACCTGCTGGATGACCTTAGGCAAGCCGTAGTTCTGGCAAAGCTGTTCTTGAGAAAGAGCCGTTTCTGTCAGAGCTCTCTCAGCCCCACCTACCTCAAAGGGTGTCTGTTGTGGGGAGGGGAAGGGAAAGGAGGTTGTAAGCTGCTCTGAGACCCTCTTGGGTACTGAAGGACAGGATATAAATCCAATCTCCTCCTCCTCCTCCTCCTCCTCTTCTTCTTCTGCCAGTCTGGTGTTGAGAGCCAGTCTGGTGTAGTGGTTAAGTGCGCGGACTCTAATCTGGGAGAACCGGGTTTGATTCCCCACTCCTCCACTTGCACCTGGCTGGATGACCTTGGGCAAGCCATAGCTCTGTACCAGCTGTTCCCTCAAGGACAGCTTGAGAAAGAGCTCTCTCAGCCCCACCAACCTCACAGGGTGTCTGTTGTGGGGAGGGGAAGGGAAAGAAGTTTGTAAGCCGCTCTGAGACTCTTAAGTGAGTGAAGGGCGGGATATAAATCCAGTCTCTTCTCTTCTTCTCTTCTTCTTCTTCTTCTTCACATTAGGTTAGAAAAGGGCTATGTACCATGGGGTTAATTGGGCTTCGCTTTCCATGTGGCTTCGCCTGTTCTCACGGCCCTTTTCTGACACCTTTCCTTTTCTGCAGGGATTCAGCAAGTGACTGTTTCCCCAGGAGGGAATGAAAGCTCAGCTGGGAGAAACCAATCAAATAACGCTTTCCATTTTTCCCGAATGAGTCGGCAGGGAGCGAGATACCCGTAGCCGAGTGGGAAGTAACTGGAAGCTAACACTATTGTTTGCACCCCTTCCCGAGGAAGCAAGAGGGCTGCAGAACCACTGCATAAGTAAAGCTTATCCAAGGAGAACATTGGCTAGAAGCTTTTGGTTGGAATAAGACTGGCTCAGTCCGGAACAAAGTTGGTCAATCGTGTTTAACGCAGAAGAACAGCCATTCCAAAGAGAGGCTGTAGCTATTAACGATGAAGATCCCTTTAATTTCCCTTTTCTGAATCTTTGCTCCGCTCCAGCGTTTTGTCCTCGGGGAGTTAAGGGATTTCAGAAGCTGAGCGAAGACGTTTAAGAAGCTGGAGACGCCGTCTTCTGCTGTTGAAGCTTCTGAAGGCCTCCGGCCCTCCTGGGATGCCTTCTTCCAGTCATGGATGAACTCCTAGCTTCGTTCAACGAGAATGCAATCTGAAGAACCATTTGCAAGGCCAAGCAAACAGGTATGGCAAACTCCACCGAGATGAGAGAGGGGCCCGCCGCCGGCAACGGAACTAGCAACTGCTGCGTCGCGGACAATGCCACCCAGTTCAACTTGACGTCCCACGAGCAGTCCCCCGACTTCTACATCGTCCTCCCCGTGATCTATTCCGTGATCTGCGCCGTGGGTCTGACCGGCAACACGGCGGTCATCTACGTGATCCTCAAGGCACCGAAGATGAAGACGGTCACCAACATGTTCATCCTGAATCTAGCCATCGCCGACGACCTGTTCACCCTTGTCCTGCCCATTAACATCGCCGAGCATCTTCTCCACTACTGGCCTTTCGGGGAGGTCCTCTGCAAGATCATCCTCTCCATCGACCACTACAACATCTTCTCCAGCATCTATTTCCTCACGGTGATGAGCATCGACCGGTTCCTGGTGGTCCTGTCGACCGTCCGGTCGAAGCGGATGCCGCACCGTACCTACCGGGCGGCTCGCATCGTCAGCTGCTTCATCTGGATCCTGGTGACGGTCATTGTTTCCCCTTTCTTCGTCTTCGCCGATGTCTACAAGGACGACTTGGACATCCAGAGCTGCGGTCTCAATTTCCCCAAGCCGGAAAGGTTTTGGTTCAAGGCCAGCCGGATCTACACGCTCATCCTGGGCTTTGCCATCCCTGTCTCCACCATCTGCATCCTGTACACCTTGATGCTCTACAAACTGAGGCACATGCACTTAAACTCGAACGCGAAGGCCCTCGACAAAGCCAAGAAGAGGGTGACAGTGATGGTCTTCATCGTCCTGGCGGTGTGTCTGTTCTGCTGGACGCCGTTCCACCTCGCCACCATCGTGGCTTTGACCACTGACTTGCCCCAGAGCTCCCTCGTCATCGGCATCTCCTACTTCATCACCAGCCTGAGCTATGCCAACTCTTGCTTGAATCCATTCTTGTACGCCTTCCTCGACGACAGTTTTCAGAAAAGTTTCCGGAAGATGCTGGATTGCCAGGCTGCTTAATGTGGGACCCAAGCCTCCCAGATACCTGGTGGGGCAATTCATTAGGGTTGCCAACTCTGATTTGGGAAATGCCTGGAGATCTCGGTGGGTAGAGACTGGGGTGGATAAGCTATCGTGCCACAGAGTCTGCCCTCTGAAGCTCCCATGTTGTCCAGTGCAGGCCGATAGCCAGGACTTTGTGGCTTGTGGGGGGAATTTTTTTCTGGCTGGTCTGAAGTTCTCAGTACAGAAAGGAAACCCATTTAGCCAATAGAAAGCTGTTACTGGAATAGATCTCTAAATTGCAAGCTGTTAATTGCTTTAGATCAGGGGTCATTTCGAGCAGGAGCTCGGGGGAGCGCAGATCCGGGAGTTGGTGCCAGCCCCCTTCCCACGGGGGAATGCCTGCTTGTGTCATGGCAGCAAAATGACCCCATCCCCTGGAAAGGTCCTTGTTCCTCCGACCAGCCTTCTGAAGGCTTCAGCCACCACTGAAGCTATCCTCCCAGAATGGTGGTATTTCTGAGGCTTGGATTAGTAGCTGTCCCCTCTCTGCCAGCTCTTCCTTCCTTCCTTCCTTCCTTCCTTCCTTCCTTCCGTCCGTCCGTCCGTCCTTCTCTCTCTCTCTCTCTCCCCCCCCCCTTTATTTCTTGCCTTCTGATATACTTCTGGTGATGTCAGGTGGTGTAGCATGTGCAAATAAGTTATGCTAATGAGTTATGCTAATGAGCTCCTGCACCTCTTTTTCTATGAAATGACCCCTGCTTTAGATGACAGTTCTCAGCTGCTGCAAATTAATCACCTCTGCCAGTCTAAGCAACTGTTCTGATAACAAGCCAGCAGGTGGGGGTGATGACTTCTCTATTCAAGAAAGCTAACACTTAGGCAGAAAAACTCTCTTAAAGGAGACCAGTTTCTTGACACAGACTTAGAAGGGAACCTAGAGGTCACCTACTCCAACCTCCTTGCTCAGTGTGGGAATTGGTCCACTACACACCCCACTCTGCTGAAAGGAGCGCACACCTTTAAAAAAAATTTAAATGATTTTTAAAAAGCATTTACAGGAGAAATTCTTGTGGGGCTGTGCCTTTGGGTGGAGCCCCCAAAGGCTTTACCGTAGCTACGGGCCTGGTCCAGTGGAAGTGACGTTAATCATCTAGAGGTTGGTTGTACTTCCGGGAGATCTCCAGGGCCCTGGATGTTGGCAGCCCTAGCACATTTTTGCTTTCAGTGACAGCTCTTGCAAACTTTTCAACGTGTGTGTGTGTGTGTGTGTGTATGTGAAGAATGTCACAACTTCATTTTTTAAAAAAAATCTTCCTTTTGCTTGAAGGTCATTTATACTTTGAGAGTGCCAGACTTAGGTGATTTCAGCAATCCGTTAGAATGCCGGATGTTCTTATGAATGTTTGCTTGTTTGGGCTGGAAGGAAAAGAGAGAAAATACCAGCTCTTGCAATTGAAGAAATGTACTAAAATTATGTGCTAGTCAACTGCTACCCTCTGGTGGATGATCATGAAATAGCGGACTGGATAAATGGCCTGAAAATACTAGCGCAAGGCCCACTGAGAAGAGACATAACTCTTTTGCTTTAACTACTGCTGAATTAAACTCTAACAAACATCTCAACTGTTGAATGCGATGGAAAACAACAAGGAGGTCACGGAGGGGGCAAGAAGGGTATTGAAAAGGTATTGGTAGTGGGAAAGGCCATCAAGTCACAGCCGACTTCTGGCAACTCTGTAGGGTTGTCAAGGCAAGCGATGAAAAGAGGCAGTTTGCCATTGCCTGCCTCTGCGTAGCAACCCTAGACTTCCTTGGTGGTCTCCCATCCATGCACTAACCAAGGCCGACCCTGCTTAGCTTCTGAGATCTGATGAGATCGGGCTAGTCTGGGCCATCTAGGGCAGGGCAGGTGGACAGAGGTGGTGGGCCATTGCCTGCCTCTGCATAGCAACCCTGGACTTCCTTGCTGGTCTCCCACCTAAGTATTAACCTGGGCCGACCCTGCTTAGCTTCGGACATCTGATACGGTCAGGCTAGCCTGGTCTATTCAGGTCAGGGCTGATGAACAGAGATGATTTGCCATTGCCTGCCTCTGCGTGGCAACCCTGGACTTCCTTGGTGGTCTCCCATCCATGTACTAACCAAGGCCGACCCTGCTTAGCTTCTGAGATCTGATCAGATCAGGCTAGTCTGGGCCATCTAGGGCAGGGCAGGTGGACAGAGGTGGTTGGCCATTGCCTGCCTCTGCGTAGCAACCCTGGACTTCCTTGCTGGTCTCCCACCTAAGTACAAACCAGGGCCGACCCTGCTTAGCTTCTGACATCTGATACGGTCAAGCTAGCCTGGTCTATTCAGGTCAGAGCTGATGAACAGAGATGATTTGCCATTGCCTGCCTCTGCATGGCAACCCGGGACTTCCTTGGTGGTCTCCCATCCGTGCACTAACCAAGGCTGACCCTGCTTAGCTTCCGAGATCTGACAAGCTCAGGCTAGCCCAGGCCAGTCAAGAGACTGTCTTAGGGAACATTATAAACCCATCAGGGTTAGACTTGGTAGCAGATGATGGAAAGCAAGAAGGAATCACTGTGCGTTATACTGGTCAGCCTCGTCGTGGCATGGAGATACGCCATTTAAGATCAGAGTTGACAGGCTTTCTGATAGACCAAGAGTATAACTACATCTGCGACACAGGGTTGCCATCTCTGGGTGGAGGAATGCCTGGAGGTTTGGGGGGGTGGAGCCTGAAGAGGCGGGGTTTGGAAAGGAGAGGGACTTCAAGAGAGCGCAATGCCATGGACTCCACCTTGCAAAGTGGCCATTTTTTCCCTGTGGGAACTGACCTCTGTCGCCTGGAGGTCAGTTCTAATCCCAGGCGATCTCCAGCCTCTACCTGGAGGCTGGCAACCCTACTGCAACAGGAAACATTCAGATGCCTTTGGGCAGGCCGAGATGGAGAAGGACGAGATAAATGAGCATCCGAAATGTCCTGCGACCGACAACTGTCAATCTTAGGCACCCTTCCTCCGAACGTCGAGATCTCCTCGGTCCGCTGTGGCCCAGGGTCATCGCTGGTCGACAAACGGTTCATGATCTCCTTTTCAAGAGCCATCCTACACTACCGGCTAACACCACATCCTGTGGCAGACTAGTGTAGTGCTGCGATCTTTCCTTTCTTGGGTACGAATGCTTTCATGGCTGTACTGGGTTTCTTCCAATAAAGAACCTTTGCCCCCACTTCCTGCCCCCTTTCAAAGAAGAGGAGGAGGAGGAGATTGGATTGATACCCCGCCCTTCACTCGGAGCTTCAGAGAAGCTTACAAACTCCTTTCCCTTTCCCACCCCACAACAGACACCCAGTGAGGCAGGCGGGGCTGAGAGCTCTTTTGGGAACTGCTCTTGAGAGAACAGCTCTGAGAGAACTGTGGCTTGTCCAAGGTCATCCAGCAGCCGCACGTGGAGGAGTGGGGAATCAAACCCGGTTCTCCCAGATTAGAGTCCACGCACTTAACCACTACACCAAAATGGGGCTGAGGACGGACTGCCAATGTGGGCCGCTATGCCTCCGCTTTAAAAGCAGAGGAAGAGGGGCCGTGCACATTGCTGCAGCTGTCCCCCGTCGGCAGCACGGACTCACCCGTCTGCGAGGCGCCGTCGTGCCGCTTTAGCTGGAGACCCCTTGAAACAGGTCTCTGGTTGTCTGGGCGTGCGTTGCTGCCGCTTCCTGCCGGTGTGGACGGGTCTACGGCGCACAGGAAGCGGTGGCGGAAGTGTGGACGCGCTGTTCCGGCGGCTGCAGCTATGCAAACAGCCGCGCCTCGCCGGACCAGCCAGAAGCCGTGCGCCGCAGCAGAGGAGGCTCCAGAGGACGGACGGCGGTGCAGACGCGCCGCTCCTCCTCCTCTCCAGTAGGGTCCCGCAGCACTGTAACCGGTGCGAACGGGACGCCCCGTACCCGTTTCCCCGTGCAGCTTCCGCCCCCGCAGCTGTCCCGGGGCGAATTGCCAGTCTGTCCTCAGCCTGGCTCTCAGCTGCTTGTTGCTTGTGGAGGGGAGACCCACACAGTCTCAGCAAGAAAACTGGGCTACAAAAGAAGTAAATATTTTGGGTGGCTTGCAGGGGCCTACAGCGATTTTATCAGAGGTGGGCCATGTTGGAGACGAGAGTTCAGATAAGCTTCAGGGTTGTTCTTGCCTTGATGGAGGAAGGGCGTGGTACGGGACCAGGGTTGCCAGAGACAGCCTGGCAACCGGTGGGAGTCACGCACGGCGCTGGTGGCCAACGCTGTGATATCACTTCTGGGTTTCCCCCAGATGTCTCACCTCTCTAGGAACTGCCAGAAACTCTATGGTAAAACCATGGCGCCGAGGTGCCCGGCATTGTGTGTGAGGACGCCATGGTGCCCACAACATTTTTCCTGGTGCCCACGAAGTATTTCTAGAAAGTGAGTGGAGCCTTGTGGGGTCTTTGCCCAGTGGGGATTTTAGGTTTCCCAGGTCAACATAAGAACATAAGAGAAGCCAGTGTTGGATCAGGCCAATGGCCCATCCAGTCCAACACTCTGTGTCACACAGTGGCCAAGAACACCAGGTGCCCTCAGGAGGTCCAGCAGTGGGGCCAGGACACTAGGAGCCCTCCCACTGTCGCCCCCGCCCCCCCCCCAAGCACCAAGAATATCGAGCATCCCTTGCCCCAGACTGAGAGTTCCTATCTATACCTTGTGACTAATAGCCCCTGATGGACCTCTGCTCCAGATGTTTATCTAATTCCTTCTTGAAGCCGTCCATGCTTGTAGCCACCGCCACCTCCTGTGGCAGTGAGTTCCACGTGTGTTCATCACTCTTTGGGCGAAGAAGTCCTCTTCTCTCGCCAGTAGGGGGTGGGAGGGAGCTGTCTGGGAGCGGGGGGGGTGGGGCGATGTCGCCATGGGCAACAGCCCCAGCATGATTACGTTACGAAAAAGTGACATCATGACACCAAGGATGTTGCGATGGGTGGCGGCTATTGGGGAAGGGGCTTCCCCGCCACTGGACAGCTGGCTGCCAAATTGAGAGGATCTCCTGCTCCCACCTGGAGGCTGGCAACCCTAAGGGATTCTGACTGGCCACTGGACGTACAGAATAAAATGACGTTGTTTCAGTTACAGCAGCCACCACGGTGCTGGCCTTTATTTCCTCTAACTCCTCTTCTTTGTGTCTTTTTAAAATCACCCCTCTTTTCCCCTCCGCTTGGACTTCTTCTGGGTGGGTGGCCCCGCCTCCTGCGGCAGACATTTTGTCACCGGCACCGTCACTTTCGGCAGACATTTTGCATTCGCACCCCCCACCCTTTTCAGAGTCCCAAATGTACCCACAGACGAAAAACAAAGTCTGGGGACCTCTGCCATAGACCTTCCGGCCATTCCTAGAGTGGACTGCCATCCCTTCCAGGTTCTCTTCTGGAAGTGACATCACACCGTTGCCCGACAGCAATTTTTAAAGAGTATTTGTCTCCCACCGGCGGCAGAAGTATCATCAGTAAAAGATGACCTTGTGAGGAAATGGCTGCCCTTTACTGCACCAACCAGTGACTTGGGGGCTGAATATTGAGTGATCCTGCCATAAAGGTATGTACACCGTCCAAAAAGCTGGTTGCAGGTTAGTTTCTCAATCTTGTCCTTACCAGGTGGATTGGTCACAAGTAACAGTGGTTCAGGAAGAGGATGGCTTGGTTCAGGGTCATCGCCTCCTCCCTTGCCTCATCGCTGTATCTTACCTTCCATCTTTCTCTGTGGGAATTTTTTCCTCCCTCTCCAAAAATAGTAGAACTCGAGGGCCTGCAATGAAGCTGATGGGCAGGAGGTTCAGGGTGGACAACAGGAAATACTGCTTTCCACAGAGAGTGATTAACATAAAATAAAATAAATAAATAAAATAAAATGTGGAATTCACTGCCAGAGGATGTAGCGATGGCCACGGGAATAAACAGTTGCAGAAGGGGATTACATTAATGGAGGATGAGTGTATCACTGGCTACTAGTCATGGCGACTGAGGTGAACCTCCAGGTTCAGGGGCAGTCAACCTCTGAATCCCAGTGCCAGGAGGCAACACCAGGAGAAGTCAGTCCTCCAGAAAAGCTGGTTGGCCCCTGTGTGAGACAGGATGCTGGACTAGATGGGCCACTGGTCTGATCCAGCAGGGCTCTTCTGATGTTCCAATGAAGGCCTCGGCCTCTCTGCCCTGTTGCTGGCCCTCCAGAGGAACTGGCTGGCCCCTGTGTGAGACAGGATGCTGGGCTAGATGGACCACTGGTCGTTCCAGCAGGGCCCTTCTGATGTTCTTATGAAGGCCTCAGCCTCTCTGCCCTGTTGTTGGCCTTCCAGAGGAACTGGTTGGCCGCTGTGTGAGACAGGATGCTGGACTAGAGGGACCACTGGTCTGATCCAGCAGGGCTCTTCTGATGTTCTTATGAAGGCCTCGGCCTCTCAGCCCTGTTGTTGGCCCTCCAGAGGAACTGGCTGGCCATTGTGTGAGACAGGATGCTGAGCTAGATGGACCACTGGTCTGATCCAGCAGTGCTCTTCTGATGTTCTTATGAAGGCCTCGGCCTCTCTGCCCTGTTGTTGGCCCTCCAGAGGAACTGATTGGCCCCTGTATGAGACAGGATGCTGGACTAGACAGACCACTGGTCTGATCCAGCAGGGTTCTTCCAGAAAAGTGGATGAACAGGCTGTTGAGGTCTCTCCTGAAGGAACCCTTCTGAGGGAGCGGCTGTGGCTCCGTGGTTAGAGCCTCTGCTTTGCACGCAGAAGGTCCCGGGTTCAATCCCCAGCTTCTCCAGTGGAAAGGATCAGTTAGGAAGTGCTGTGCAAGATCTCTACCTGAGACCCTGGAGAGCCACTCTCAGTCCCAACAGACGTTACGGACCTAGATGAACCAACAGTCTGATTGAGTATAAGGCAGTTCCATGTGTCTTCATATATGCTTACTGCAAAATGGCCCTTCCCCTTCAGAACTGTGAGCTCTTTGGAAAGAGGGAGGTTGGCAGAAATGCAGGATCAGTAGCAAGAGCGAGTTGTTTCCTCTACAGTGCTGATGTGATATTTGGACGGCTCTCTGCCATGGTTATTGGTAGTCCTTCCCTCATCTTCACGGTCACTATAGATGGAGTGTTTGGTGCATGTAGTCTTTGTTCAGCCACATCTGGAAAGCTGCTAAGAGACCTGATGAAGATATCCACCAAATGCACAGCTATCTACAGTCCAGGCAGACGTCTCACTGTTTGGTGGGGAATGATTTTTGAATTTCTCATCTCTGCCATTTCAACATGAAAATAAAGAAGAACAGTTGGTTGGTTTTTATACCCTGCTTTTCTCCACCCGAAGGAGTCTCAAAGCGGCCTACCATCACCTTCCTTTCCTCAACAGTCATCTTGGGAGGTGGGTGGGGCTGAGAGAGTCCAAAGAGAACTGGGATTGGCCCAAGGTCACCCAGCAGGTGCCATGTGAAGGAGAAGTGGGGAATTGACCCCAGTTCTCCAGATTAGAGTCCACCACGCTAAACCACTACGCCACGCTGGCTCTCTATTCACACTGCCCATTTTGGTTTCACTTTTTCCTTATGAAAACTGAATCTGTACTTTTTTATTTTAGGGGTGTTTTCTGGGTCCTCAAACTAACACTCTCCTCCCCCATCATAAGATGGCCATGATTTTTCATGTCATCTGTGTGCCAGTGAACAAGCTTTACAGATTATCTGACGTTCAACATATATAAGGATGTACATGGTACATCTAAAAACTGCACATGTGGCCACAGTCCACCTGGTATTTGGGGGACACAGTGGGAGAGCTTCTGGAGTTCTGGCCCCACTGGTGGACCTCCTGAGGGCACCTGGTGTTTGGCCACTGTGTGACACAGAGTGCTGGACTGGGTGATCCAACATTGGCTTCTCTTATGTTCTTATGTTTTTATATGGAACAGAGGTCCATGAGTGGCTATTAGCCACAAGGTATAGATGAAACACTCTGTCTGGGGCAGTGATGCTCTGTCCTTTTGGTGCTTGGGGGGCAACAGTGGGAGGGCTTCTGGAGTTCTGGCCCTGCTGGTGGACCTCCTGACGGCACCTGGGTTTTGGCCACTGTGTGACACAGAGTGCTGGACTGGATGGGCCACTGGTCTGATCCAACATTGGCTTCTCTTACGTTCTTATGTTAACAACCAGGTCTATTTTTGGGCAGGAACGCACAGAAACGGAATTCCGGCTGGCTCCTGAGTTGGCCACACCCAGCAGGAACTCATTAGCATAATAAACAGCAGAAACTCATTAGGACTGGCTATATTAGGGGTACGTGGCCTAACATGCAAATTAATTTCTGCTGCCAAAAAAGCCCTGGGTTTTGACAACAAACAAGGTAGACAGAATAAGAACCAAAAAGTGGGTGTGGCTGGATGACCACTCTTCTGGTCACATGGGGGTGTGGCCTAATATGCTAAGAAGCTGTGCTGTCAGTGGTGTGACCCAATATGCTAATGAGTTTCTGCTGTCGGGCGTGGCCTATTATGCTAATGAGTTCCTGCTGGGCTTTTTCTACAGAAAAAGCCCTGTTAACAACAACATCAATAATAGTGTGCCATCAAGTTGCAATCGACTCATGAAACCACAGGACCACAGGGGTTTCAGGGCAAGAGACATTCGGAGGAGGTTTTGTTGGGGTGAGAAATTCAGCATGTTTGGACATTGGACAGGAGGCACTGCATCTCTCTAAGAAGAGAAGAGAAGAGAAGAGAAGAGAAGAAGAGAAGAGAAGAGAAGAGAAGAGAAGAGGAGGGGAGGGGAGGGGAGGGGAGGGAAGGGGAGGGTAGGGTAGGGGATTTATACCCCGCCCTTCACTTCCCGAAGGAGTCTCAGAGTGGCTTACAATCTCTTTTCCCTTCCCCTCCCCGCAACAGACACCCTGTGAGGTAGGCGGGGCTGAGAGAGCTCTTTCCAGAACCATCCTTAAGAGAACAGCTCTGACAGAACTTGTGACTGACCCAAGCTCCCACCAGCAGCTGCATATGGAGACGTGGGGAATCAAACCCAGTTCTCCCAGAGTAGAGTCCACCACTCTTAACCACTACACCAAACTGGCTGTCAGCGTGTATAGGCATTAACTCCTTTAACAGTATGCCTCTCTTTGTCTTAACCTGGGAGCTGCCCTCTGACCCCCTTCTCTTTTGCTCCCTTTGTCCTCTCACTCTCCTTGCATGGCCTTCCTCGGAGACACATGTCTCTGTAGGTCACTCTTGTAGAGACAACAACGTCCTCATACTCCCACACACCTAATGCCAGACAAGCTGGCCATTTGTGAGAAGGAAAGCGCATTTGGAGCAGAGGTCCATCAGTGGCTCTTAGCCACAAGGTAAAGACAGGAACTCTCCGTCTGGGGCAAGTAATGTTCTGTATTCTTGGAGCTTGAAGGGGGCAACAGTGGGAGGGCTTCTGGAGTTCTGGCCCCACTGCTGTGTAAGGCTGTGCAGCATATTGTGGACTTCTGCTAAGATATGAGAGCTACACATGAACTATGCCACTAGTTATGTGAGACATGAGAGTACACTAGGTGACCAGTGGGAAGATGGGAAAAGATGCCTGCACTATAGGAACAAAACACGATTTTTTGAGGCTACCACCTCCAGGCGGGAGGTTAACACAGAGAACAAAGACACTTTCACACACAAAGACAGGAGGTTGTAAACTTACATCTGCAACTCTATACACGCATACATCTTTCATGTACGCCTCCTGGCGCCCCTTTCATGCCAGCCTTCATCTCCATATGATACATCAAAGAGCATCGCACCTGGGTGTGAAGACACTGGGATGCTTCCTGAGGACCGGTTCCCATGGTCGGCGTTCCTGTGATCCAGAAGATCGGCGCCAGATCCCGCTGGCAGCGACATCCTGCCCTGACCATCAGATAGATCTGAATACTGACCCATCCCGTCACCCTCCTAGTGGCTAGAGATGGCATATGGACCATCTATAGGTTTTCTAGGGATGACATCATTATCATACCGTCCCCCCCAGGTCCTCCCAAGTACCACCTCCCAATAAAAGATACTCCCCAAGGTTAGAGAAGAAGTTTGAGAATTCCAGTTTTTAGCTCCCTCTCCAATTCCTGACCTCCCCCTTTCCCGGATCCCTGGGTGCACCACTGGGATCTGCTTCGTGGTTTCCTGCCGGTTCAAAGCCACAACCCTTATCATCTTTCCGAGATTTCCTCATCCCCTTTTCCAGCCGGATTCCATCGCATCGATATAGGTAAATATCACCCTCGACGGAAACCATCAATTACCTGCTCATGCACAAGTCCCTGTAATTTCTATCTAGATTCCTAGTACGGTATGAATGTATGAATGATATAATAGCATAATCTTGTATGATCTTTTATTATATTTTAGTAAACAAACTACTTTACCTCTTTAAATTGAGTCTGCGTCAGTTTCTCAGAAGTATCGTGTAGCGCATCCTCTGTATACACTGGTGAAAGGTCCCGTAAACCTGCTGCATATTGATAAGAGCTAATATTCCCCAAATATTAATGACATAAAAGAGCAGTGAGGCTAACATCTGGACCTCCTGAGGGCACCGGGTGTTTTTGGCCACTGTGTGACAGAGTGTTGGACTGGATGGGCCACTGGCCTGATCCAAGATTGGCTTCTCTTATGTTCTTATGTTCTCGTTCAGCATTCCTGAAAATACAGACTGTGGAGCTTTGGGAAGTCACACTGTGCCTGTGTGGAGGAGCTAACTGTGGTGGCCAACCTGGCTTCTTTTTGGCCAGGGAGGGTCAAGCAGTGTTGCAGCCCTGACCTCAGTGCTCACTGGGGCACATACGAAGAAAGGCGGTCCCTCCGGTAGGCAGGCCCCTGACCATATAGGGGTTCTCTGGGGATTTGTTGTAATTCCGGGAGATCCCCAGTTCACACCAGGAGGCTGGCAACCCTGGCCTCTGTTAAGGCTTCCATTCCCACGGTGAGGGTAGGGGACCCCCTAGTTCCATTTTCCCACTGCTGTTTAGGATGGAAGGAGGGTGGGAGATTGAGAAAAGTAATCGTTAAAAAGGCCACGGGGCTGATGGCTTGATGTCACTTCCGGGGAAGACCCGGAAATGAACATCAGTTGCGGGTCTGATCCAGCAGGGCTCTTCTGATGTTCTTATAAACCACGTGCCTCCTCTGAATGTTCACAAACATTCCGTGGCAGCCCAGCAGCTGATTCCACTGAAGAACAGGCTCACCAAGAGAGAACAGCCTTTTATAACCATTTTTGCAGTGAGTAATTTACAGCTTCCTCGTTTCACTTTATGCTCCCGAGTCTCGAACTGAGTCCCCTGTTTGCTTATGGCCTGATTCTTTTCTTTTGGTTTTTTGGTAAGGACAGTATATTCCAATTTGAACGAAGAATAACAATGATGTCTTCCCAGCAGCCTGTACAAGATATCCTGCCCTGCCAGCTTTCTGCCTTTGTACGATGCGGAAGTCTAAGAATATTTCTTTCCCAAATAAGTGCCTTTTTTAAAAAAAGAGGAGGAGGAGGAAATAAAAAAGCCCCTGACGTGGCGGAATAAATCTTGAGTAAAAATCGTTGACATTTCGCTCGAAAGGGAATCTTATGGGAAACTTTTTGTGCCTTGCCTGTGACTGTGCTACGGCTGAAATATGTTGCTCTTTCCATTCGATGGGCTGTCTACGCTCCCCGATTCTTTATGACTTACAAAAGATGTCTAGCGTCCCCCTGGCCCAAGAAGTCCTAGGAGTTTTTGCAAGCTGTTTCTCAGATTCTGCCTCAAAGAGGCTTCCTAAATTTCCATGGCTGGAGATGCCATGGAAATTTGGGATGCCAATTTCCAGGTGAGGCCTGGAGATCTCCCTGAATTACATCTCAGCTCCAGAGTACAGAGATCAGTTCCTGTGGAGAATATGAAAGCACTGGATGATGGACTTTGTGATACTATACCGAGAGTTGCTAACCTCCAGATGGGACATGTAATATATATATATATATAGTGTAATACACACATACACACAGAGGAACCAGTGTTCCCTCTAAGCTAAGTTAGTGTGAGCTAGCTTGCAGTCTCTTAGCCTCCGGCTCACACATTTTTGTCTTAGCTCAGGAAGGATGGCTCCAGAGCAAACTAATTTATGCAGCAGCCAAATCGCTTTGTGATAAGTCTTGGAGTCGGGAGTCCGTGGAACAGTGAAACAGCATGATCTTTATTGCTGGTCCGGATGAAGCATACAACCCAGGGCTCGAAGTCCTCCTTTTATGCTGGTCAGGGACAATCCCCTGACCTCACCCAACTTGCCTGATAGGCTATTAGAAGTCTATTTACATCTCATAGGTTCCCTGGGAGAAACCTAGGTACAGGATTGGTGGCCGGTTTGAATCCACCTGGCCTTTGTTCTACCTGGCTGAAGCTCAGGTAGTTTCTTGGCCATGTGCTCTGGCCATGCTCTGGCCATGTGCTCTGGCCATGTGGTCGCAATGAAGGGAGCACATGGCGACCGCATGGTCAATACATAACACCCCTCCCCCCATAGTCCAGAACCCCTCTGCACACATAGTCTTTGAGATAGTCCGGGCGTCTGCGCTCACGTCCAGAGCGCCGGGGGGTTGTAAGGCGGGGCGTGTTGCTTGTTTCGGCAGGTTGCGGTGTGGGTAGTTGTTCTGCTGGCGGGGCCTGTCTGCTCGGGGGTCGTTCAGGTGTGGATTGTGCGACTGCTTCGTTCGCGGGCAGCAGCGGCATCTCCACAGTCTCCGGATCAGGGTCTGGCGCTGCTTCTGGAGTCGTGTCGATGTCACGGTCTGTTGGTGCAGGGAGTTCGGAGGCCTGGGTATCATCGTGGTTCTGGGTACGGCGTCGAATCTGGTCAATGTGCCGTTTCCAGACTACGTCATCTTCCGTAAGGACCTCGTAGGAATAAGGCCCTGTGACTCGGACGATCCTCGTGGGGAGCCATGTCGGACCCCGCGCGAAGTTCTTTGCGTATACGGGGTCTTCGGGAGCGAATCCCCGGGCAGCTGGCCGGTCTTCCATTGTCGGGTTCCCCTCGATTGGTCGGTCGGGATGTAGGCGGTCCAAGACGGTTCCCAGTCGTCTTCCCATCAAAAGTTCGGCTGGCTGGCGTCCGGTCCCTGAGTGGGGTGTGTTCCGTTGGCAGAACAGAAACTTGTACAGCTGCTCTTCCCAGTCGCTGTGCTCCATCTTCTTTAACGCGTCCTTCGTTGTCCTCACCATGCGCTCGGCCTGGCCGTTGGTTGCGGGGTGGAACGGAGCGGATGTGGCGCAGACCACAGGCTTCCACGAACCGTTGAAACTCACCAGAGGTGAAGGCAGTCCCGTTGTCGGTCACGAGAGTTTCTGGCATTCCGTGTGTCGCGAAGATCAGCCAGAGACTTCTTAAGGCAGTGTTGGTGGAGGTCGAAACTACCAGCACTACCTCAAGCCACTTGCTGTAGCTGTCAACAACGATAAGAAACAACCGGCCCTGGACCGGTCCCGCGAAGTCTAGGTGCAGGCGGGACCAGGGCTTGTTAGTAGATTCCCAGGATCAGACAGGAGCGTGTGGTGGATCTGGCCGCGACTCCTGGCATTTGGCACACTTCTGGACCCGCCCCTCAATGTCTTTGTCCAGGCCTGGCCACCATACGTAACTCCGGGCCAGAGCTTTCATGCGCACAATTCCTGGGTGAGCCTCATGTAGGGCCTCTAGCACTCGGGGCCGCAGGGGCCCGGGGATCACCACTCGAGATCCCCATAGCAGGCATCCCTTGTGGGCCAATAGTTCGTGCCTGCGTGCTGTGAAAGCAGCGAAATCTGGTCCCGGGTTTTCCGGCCACCCCCTTCCCACCCAGTCTGAGACACGGGAAAGGATGCGGTCCCGCCGCGTGCGACGGGCCACATCCGATACCTGTACGGGGCGCTCCGGTAGGTCCTCTAGGAGTGCGACGTGGAAAGCGGGAGCTGGATCAGGGTCGCAGGACGGGAGGGGAAGACGGCTGAGGGCGTCTGCATGACCCATCGCCTTCCCTGGGCGATGTACCAATTCGTAGGAGTAGCCTGACAAAAAAATTGACCACCGCAGGACCCGCGGGGACAGCATGTGAGGGGTCTGCCTGTGGGGGGCAAGGAGACCCAGCAGCGGCTTGTGATCTGTGGCCACGGTGAATGACCGCCCGTAGAGATAGTCATGGAATTTCCTGACGCCGGCTATGATCGCTAGAGCCTCTTTGTCGATCTGGGCGTAGTTCCGTTCTGCCGACGACAGGGTACTGGAGTAGTAGGCAACTGGAACCTCCTTCCCGTTGGGTAGCTGGTGCCCCAAGACCGCCCCAACGCCGTAGGGGGGCGCTTCGCAGGCCAGGATGACAGGGAGCCTCTCATCGAAATGCGCCAGGACCGCATTCGAAACTAACAGGTCCTTGACGGCCCGGAAGGCCGCATCGTGCTTGGGGCCCCAGGCCCAAGCTGCTCCCTTGTCCAGGAGACGATTCAGGGGTTCGGCGACCGCCACCTTGTGCGGAAGGAAGGCGTGGTAGAAGTTCACAAGACCCAAGAACGCCTGGAGTTCCGCCTTTGAGGACGGGCGGGGTGCACCTGTAATCGCCGCTACCTTCTCCTTTGTAGGGTGAATGCCTTCCGCGGTGACTTGGAACCCCAAGAAGGTCACCGAGGAGACTCCCAGGGTGCACTTGTCTTTTCGAACCTTGAGACCCGCGTCCTGGAACCTTTGCAGCACCATCCGGAGGCGAGCTGCGAATGTGTTGGCGTCCGGGGCAGCGCTGAGGACGTCGTCAAAGAACGGCTTCACTCCTGGAACATCTTTTAGGAGAGAATCCATTAGATTTTGAAAGATTCCGGGTGCTACGCTGACCCCAAATTGGAGGCATTTTACCTTGAACGCTCCCTTGTGAGTCACAATCATTTGTGCCTCGGCCGTTGCTTCGTCTACGGGAAGCTGCTGATAGGCTTGGGCCAAGTCTAATTTTCCAAATATTTTGGCGCCTGCAAGGGAGGCCAGAACATGGCTGACCACCGGTACCGGGTACGCGTGGTCCTGTAATGCCTTATTAATTGTACATTTGTAATCCGCGCAGATGCGGACTTCCCCGTTAGCTTTGAGGGGGGTCACAATGGGAGTCTCCCACTTGGCGTGGGAAACCGGCTCGAGCACCCCTTGTGCCACGAGCTTTTCCAGCTCCGCCTCCACTTTGGGCTGGAAGGCGAGCGGTGGTCATCGGACGGCACGCGGATGGGCCGGACTGCCGGGTCCAGGTCGAAGGAAACCGGGGGTCCTTTGTAGCAGCCCAATGAGCCGTCGAAAACGGCAGGAAATTCCTCGCAGATGGCCGAAAAGTTGGTGGAGCCCACACGGTGTATTCCTGTCCACTGCACTCCGAGCGGCTTGAACCAGGCGCGACCTAGGAGACTGGTTAGACTGCGCTCCACCACGAGAAGGTCTAGCAGGCCGTTAAAGGCGTGGTACTGGACCCGGACCCTGGCTAGCCCCTTAATAGCCATGGGGTTTTTCTGGAAGTCCCGGAGGACCAGCCCGGCCGGCAGCCGCAGCTAGCGTGCCCCCTTCGGGCAGAGGCGGCAGAACGTAGCTGCGGACACAATTGAATATGCTGACCCTGAGTCCAGTTCCATGGAGCAAGGAACTCCCTCTATTCGGAGAGACACGGAAATTGCGCCCGGGATGGGCTGAGGCAAGTTCATTACCGTGGCCGTGGGAACGACACTACCCACTTCTTCGAAGTTCGCTGCTGGGGCACGGTGGCTGTTCCTCAGGCGGCAGGCCCGGGCAAGATGTCCTGCTTTCCCGCAGGCACGGCAGATGGCATCACGGAAGCGACATGTCCGTCTGTCGTGGGGGTCCCCGCAGCTGGCGCACGTTGGGGCCTGCCTGTTGAGGGAAGCAGAAGAGGGAACAGAGACAGATGCTGGGCACCGGCCCTTGGGCCTGGGGACGCCGGGCTCACCCTTCTTCGAGAGTGGTTGCATCCGGTGGACGTCCTCTTCTTCGCTTGAGTCGGGTTCGGGAGGAGCCGCCTGGTGGACTTTGGTGGCTGCCTTGTCCTTTTGCATTGTCTCGAAGGCTGCTGTCGTTTGGAGCATCTTTTCCAAGGTAGGTTCCGGCATTGCAATGAGGCGCCGGCGGAGCTTGGCTTCCCGGACCCCTCCCATGAAGGCGGTCTCCACATGGTCATCCACGTGGCGGAATTCGCAGCCCATGGCTAGTCAACGGAGTTCAGCCAGGAAAGTGGCGGCTGACTCCCCCGGCTGCTGCTGGCGCTGTATGAACTCCCAGCGCCTGGCCAGTTTTGATGGCTTCGGGGCGAAGTAATCGCCGAGGGTCTTGGTGAGCACGTCGAAAGACACCTCGGTGGGGTCTTGCGGGGCTAGTAGGTTCTGGGCCACCCGCATGACCTCAACCCCTCCGGAACTCAAGAGCCAGGCGCTCTTCAGGTCCGCATCTGTGATTCCGCGGACCTTAAAGGTGCAACCCAGCGTCTTGAGCCAGGACTCCCACATCTCGGGGCGAGACGTATCGAAAGGGGTAATTGGTCCCGGAGCATTTGCCATATTTACCAGAGCAGGAGCGGCGGTGGCTGTTTGAGCGATGTCCTCGTGTCTTGCGGCGGTGCCGGGGAGCGCTGAGGCTCGGCGCTGGCTAGTGCCGGAGGATTGGGCTCAGAGCGGCTTGCGGTGAGCACTGGAGCTCAGAGATGCCTGCGGCCAGCGGGACGGAGCTCGCTGTGCTGCTGTGGTCGGCTGAAGAGTCACTCATCGGGATCCCACCTTCATCACCACTGATAAGTATTGGAGTCGGGAGTCCGTGGAACAGTGAAACAGCATGATCTTTATTGCTGGTCCGTATGAAGCATAAAACCCAGGGCTCGAAGCCCTCCTTTTATGCTGGTCAGGGACAATCCCCTGACCTCACCCAACTGGCCTGATAGGCTTTTAGAAGTCTATTTACATCTGATAGGTTCCCTGGGAGAAACCTAGGTACAGGATTGGTGGCCGGTTTGAATCCATCTGGCCTTTGTTCTACCAGGGTGAAGCTCAGGTAGTTTCTTGGCCATGTGCTCTGGCCATGCTCTGGCCATGTGCTCTGGCCATGCGGTCGCAATGAAGGGAGCACATGGCGACCGCATGGTCAATACATAACACTTTGCTCACAACTTTGTTTGGTGTAGTGGTTAAGTGCACGGACTCTAATCTGGGAGAACCGGGTTTGATTCCCTCCTCCTCCACTTGAACCTGCTGGATGACCTTGGGCAAGCCATAGCTCTGTCCCAGCTGTTCTCTCAAGAACAGCTTGGGAAAGAGCTCTCTCAGCCCCACCTCCCTCACAGGGTGTCTGTTGTGGGGAGGGGAAGGGAAAGGAGTTTGTAAGCCGCTCTGAGACTCCAAGTGAAGGGCGGGATATAAATCCAATTTCTTATTATTATTATTATTTATATTTATTTATTTATTTCATTTGTATCCCGCCTTTCCAGCAAGCTGGCTCAAGGCGGCTACCAACCATAGAATACCATCAAAATGGTTTACAAATTTAAAAGAAAATAACATAAAACCAAACACCAATAATTAAAAAGCATAGACAACATATGCAACAATAGATACTGGCAGCATCAGAGTTCTCATGATGAAAGGCGGCGGCAAAGGGTTCAGCCAGTGGTTCCAGGGCAATGTTGTCCTGCATCTCGCCGGTGGCGGCTTCTAAGCGAAAGCCTGGCGGAAGAGCTCCGTCTTACAGGCCCTGCGGAACTTAATGCCAGTAGCTCACAAAGTAGAATTTTTGCTCACAGGACTCCACAGCTTAGAGGGAGTATTGACAAGGACCGTGGTCTGAATGAGAACTGAGTGAGAACTCTATCCCCTGGAGACTAGTTGTACTTCCAGGCGATCTCCAGGGCCTGCCTGAAGGTTGGGAAATCTAACTCTTACCCCGAAAAGAGTCCCATTATTAACTTAGAGGGAGGCTCGCTCACCGGCAAGTGTGTGTGCATACCTGGCGTAGCTGCTGGTAAGGGCTTCCGAGTTGTGGATTATTTAGCAACAGCACCCCCCAGCGGGGAAATTGCTTTGCGCTTCCAATATCCTATATAGAAGGAGGAGCAGAGAAAATAAAAGAACATCAGAACATCAGAAGAGCCTGTTCGCCGGACTGCCTCAAGTTATTATTAATTTGGGGGAATTGAGATATTATAAAAAGGCAATAGGCAAATATGGGAGCTATCACCTATGTCTAGAGAGGTCCCGCATCTTCCAGAAGCACCAGAAATAGACGCAGAGACCAACTTCAGAATGAAATGGCATCTTTACTGATGATTTTTCACAAGCATACAATAACTCACACACACTCACACTTACACAGATACAGATACAGGAAATCAGGTAGAAAGGGATAGAGACTTCTGCATTGAGGGGCAACATATACCTATCCTTAGCGTGATGAAGAGGAAGAAGAAGAAGAGATTGGATTTATATCCCGCCCTTCACTCACTTGGAGTCTCAGAGCGGCTTACACTCCTTTCCCTTCCCCTCCCCCCACAACAGACACTCGGTGAGGTGGGTGGGGCTGAGAGAGCTCTTTCCCAAGCTGTCCTTGAGAGAACAGCTGTGCCAGAACTATGGCTTGCCCAAGGTCATCCAGCAGGTGCAAGTGGAGGAGTGGGGAATCAAACCCGGTTCTCCCAGATTGGAGTCCGCGCACTTAACCGCTACACCAAACTGGCTCTCAGGAAACTACACCAAACCTGCTCTCAGAGATCCAAAGGAAAAATGAGGGACGTTATGGGGAGGAGGGATCGTGTACTGAACCAGCAGAACACGTGGAGACTCTGGCTGTGCAAACCAAGAGTCGTGGGGGTAGGGTAAGGCTGGAGGTCAGGAGAGAGAGAGAAAGCACATGGCTAGGTATCTCCTTTTAAAAACTGGCTTTGGAGTGGGCTCTGCTGACCATATCTCCTGGCCCGCCCTCCTTCTAGTCCGTTCCCAAAGCATGCTACATGAAACTGGTTTCTGGGAGATGGGGCTAAGGAATTGGGCAATATTGCCCTCTCGTTACTCTGTGTGCAGCGTAGTGTACTCTGCAGTGCAGAGAGGATTACGAGTCATGCGGCCATGTCTACTGTAGAGCTGGTTTCTTGATTAACGTATGAATGCAAAGTCCTTTGTTAGGCAAGGCTGGGGGTGGGGGAGGTTGCCTGCATGTTGAGGAGAAGGAGACATGGAGTCTCCTCAGGATTTTAAGTCCTTGTTGGAGAGCATGATTTTCCCATGGCACATGATTACTGGTTTTGGTGTATTTTCTGTGTCCAGGGAGCTGGTCTCTCTTCCCGCTGTGGGTAAGAGATAGCCAGTAACCTCAGGAAGCATTGGCACACCATTTCAGGAGAAGGCTTTTCCTCTGCTGGCGTGTGTCTGCAGCTGGCATCACTTTGGGTCACCACACGGTCCAGTCCCTTTTGCGCACTAATTGCACAGTCCAGTCTTTATCCCTTATGAACTATAAGTCCATAAGAGCGCTATACATGCCTTGCAGGGCAACAAGCCCTGCTGGATCAGACCAGTGGTCCATCTTGTCCAGCATCCTGTCCCACAGTGGCCAACCAGTTACTCTGGAGGGCCAACAACAGGGCACGGAGGCCGAAACCTTCATAAGAACAGAAGAAGAGCCCTGCTGGATCAGAGCAGTGAGGGTCCATCTAGTCCAGCATCCTGTCTCACACAGTGGCCAGCCAGTTCCTCTGGAGGGCCAACAACAGGGCAGAGAGGCTGAGGCCTTCATAAGAACATCAGGCGAGCCCTGCTGGATCAGACCAGTGGTCCATCTAGTCTAGCATCCTGTCTCACACAGTGGCCAACCGGTTCCTCTGGAGGGCCCACAACAGGGCTTAGAGGCCGAGGCCTTCATAAGAACAGAAGAAGAGCCCTGCTGGATCAGACCAGTGGTCCATCTAGTCCAGCATCCCGCCTCACACAGGGGCCAACCAGTTCCTCTGGAGGGCCAACCACAGGGCACAGAGGCCAAAGCCTTCATAAGAACAGAAGAAGAACCCTGCTGGAACAGCCCAGTGGTCCATCTAGTCCAGCATCCTGTCCCACACAGTGGTCAACCGGTTCTTCTGGACAGCCAATAAGAGGGCATAGGGGCTGAGGCCTTCCTCCTGGTTCTGGGAGTCAGAGGCTTAGTGCTTCTGCAGGTGGAGGTTCCTTTCAGTCACCATGGCTACTAGCCAGTGATAGACCTCTCCTCCATGGAGCTATCTAATCTCCTTTTAAAACCGTTTATCCCTGTGGCCATCACTACATCCTCTGGCCGTGAATTCCTCATTTTGATCACTGTCTGTGTAGAGAAGTATTTCCTTTTGGCTGTCCTGAACCTCCTGCCCGTTCCCTTCACTGGGTGCCCTCCAGAAAGGGTATCAGCCACTTCCCTTCTCCAAGTTCTTCTGAGAAATGAAGACTTCATCTGATTGGCCACTGCCCTGATGACATTTCAGGGAAATGACTGGTCTCTCTGGTCCCCCCTGCAACCCAAATGGTGACGAGCAGCTAGAGTTGCCAACCTCCAGATGTGACCTGGAGAATGCCTGCAATTACAACTGATCGCCAGATGCTCAAGATCAGCTCCCCAGGAGAAAATGGCTGCTCTGGAGGGTGGACTCTGTGGCCTTGTCCCCTGTTGAGGTCCCTCCCCTCCCGAAACCTTCCCTTCCCTAGACTTCATCCCCAAAAACTCCAGATATTTCCCTAACCAGAGTGGACAACTCTACAAGCCGCCCCGGTCTACTCCACAACAGCTGGCTGTTGTTTTATAGATAATGAGAGATGTCACTGGAGTTCACTTATTTTATTCTATTCATTTATACCCTACTTTTCTCCCCAATGGGGACCCAAGGCAGCTTAAATTCTTCTCCTCACCTCAATTTTGTCCTCACAACAACAACCCTGTGAGGTAGGTTAGGGTCACAGAGCCGGCCTTGCTGGCTAGGCGGGGTATAAATCCAAATAAATAAATAAATACAATGATGGACCCATGGCATGAGTGGGGATTCGAAGCCGGGTCTTCCAGATGCTCATTTGATGCTCTTACCCACTACGCTGCACTGGCTCTCCCAGAGTGAAAATGGGAGGTCCATGCTTGGAAGAAAAACTGGAGGAGTCCTGAGAGAGGGCGAAATAATATCATTAAAACTAGCAGAGTTTCTTGGGCGGAGTTGCTTCGGAGCACAACACTCAAGGTGAATTCAGAGACAGAAAAGAAGAAGACGAAGAAGAAAAAGAAGAAGAGGAGGAGGAGGAGGAGGAAGAAGAAGAAGGGGAGGAGGAGGAGGAGGAAGATGAAGAAGTAGAGAAGAGGAGGAAGAAGAAGTAGAAGAGGAGGAGGAAGAGGAAAAGGAGGAGGAGGAGGAGTCCATGATGTGCCCTTACAAATCTCCTTACTGTTAGAAGGGCTGCCAGCAAGCAGGCACCTTCGCCCACTGTTGGTGGCAATGTAACAAAATTAAAACTTCTTGGGAGGAAGTATTACAACATATCCAAAATATTGCTGGTATTATGCTACCTCTTAATCCAGAGTCACTTTTCCTAAACCACTGGCCTGAGAATCTGAACACACACCGTTACAAATCTACAGTGGATACGATGCTTTTTGCTGCACGTACAGCCATCGCTTCTTGTTGAAAGGATCCTAAACCCCCGGCACTGAAAAATGTGGTTTCATAAAATGTGGGACCTATATCTTACGGACTATCTTACTGACAAAATAAATTCTGCCCAGTGGAAGCCTGCCAAGTCTATCCTTAATAGCAAATGGTACCCGATACTTGACTTTCTTTCTCAAAATGAAATAATCTCCTCAGAATGGTCTCTGCTACAACAATGGATCTGATTACAAGCTATATCTAGTCTATCTCATTTTCATGTCTTAATGTTTTAACCTGGTTAATAGCCCTTTTGGGCAGCCCTTGTATGGTCCATCACCCTCTAGGTAATATGAGCACCCACACAGGCAATCGATTGACTGTAAAGCTTTAAACAAAACTGGCTGACAGGTTTAGTCACTTTCATTATTATCTTTACAATCTGTTATTGATATTTGATGCTATGTCTGATTTTTATCTTAAGGTTGACTGCAGAACACACGGAAATAGAGTAACGTGTAACTTCCTTTAAATAATTGTTGTCAGGGGTCCGTTGGAACAGGAGCGCACAGGAGCGCAGCTCCGGGAGTGAGGAGCCCAGGGGGCGGGCACATGACCAAGCCCCGCCCCCTCCTCAGCTTCCCCGAGCAGTGCAGAGGCGCAGCGCCCCGGGGAAAGCCCTGCTAGGGTCTTTATTGTTTTTAATGTTTTGTTTTAATATTGATAATTTTATCATTGTTCCTTTTATGACTGTGTGCTGCTTTTCCAGAGACTTGCTCAAGGTGGCATATAAATTTTTTAAGTATACCATTTTTAATCTGGGCACATGATGACACATAAGTACTGGAGAAATTTCACCAACCCTTCAGCAGCTTCCACTCCATCAGTTTGGTGTAGTGGTCAGGAGTTATTACTCTAATCTGGGAGAACCAGGTTTGATTCCCCACTCCTCCACATGCAGCTGCTGGTGTGACCTTGGGCCAGTCACAAGTTCTCTCAGAGCTGTTCTCTCATGAGCAGTTCTCAAAAGACCTCTCTCAGCCCCACCTACCTCACAGGGTGTCTTGTTGTGGGGAGGGGAAGGGGAAGGGATGGGCGGTGCACATGTCCTGGGTATCTCAAGTCTACTTGAAACCTGGTGATTTCAAGGGAGCAGGAAGAGAATGAGGGTGTGTTCTTTACGCTTATTTTTATTGCACAAAGTATTGGATGGGGAAGGGAATGGAGGAAGAGCAGGTCAGTTTCACTCACCTGTGGACCGGAGCCTGAGGGGTGGGTGTTGCCTTCTGACACACTTTGGGTATGTTAGGGGGTGTGGCATATGCAAATGAGCTACGCTAATGAGCTCCTGCACCTCTTTTTCTATGAAATGACCCCTGTTTGTACCTATACACTGAAGATTGTACTGATTGATATCCATTGTCCACTTTTTCTGCTTTCATGCTGATGTTTAACCGTATGTTTATTAAATAAACAAAATAGGAGGAGGATATTGGCTTTATATTCTGCCCTTCACTTGGAGTCTCAGAGCGGCTTACAAACTCCTTTCCCTTCCTCTCCCCACAACAGACACCCTGTGAGGTAGGTGGGGCAGATGGGGAAAGGAATAAGGGGACTGCTGACCTTGCTCCTAACCAGGAAGGGAGGGAGGGAGGGAGGGAGGGAGGGGGAGATTGGATTTCTACCCTGCCCTTCACTACCCAAAGGAGTCTCAGAGTGGCTTACAATCTCCTTTTCCTCCCCCCTCCCCACAACAGTGGTAGGTGGGGCTGAGAAAGCTCACTCAAGGAGGAGTCAGGAATCAAACCTGGGGTGACCTTGGGTCAGTCACAAGTTCCCTCGGAGCTGTTCTCTCAAGAGTTCTGATTCTGAGGCAAGGAGGCCAAAGCCTTCCCCCGTTGCTATCCCCGGCAACTGGTGTACCAAGGTACATTACCTCTGGAGATGGCAGCTCTGTTCAGGTATTGCGGTTCATAGCTGCTGCTGGACTGCTCCCCCGCGAATTCGTATAATCCTTTTCGATTGCTGGCACAATTGTTGTCATGCCTGCTTTTTAATATGTCTTAAAAGGCTGCGCGGAGATAATTTATTCATTAAAACTATTTATATCCTGCCTTTCCTCCTGGCTTGAGGCAGTTTACAAATCAATCAAGAACATCATAATTTAGAACATCTGGATGCTGGCAATTGTCTCCCATCCTCCCTTGTTCTCCTGCTGCCCAGAAGAGCCAGCAAAGGACAGGAGGCCTCCTCCCAGCAGCCCGGCAGCCCTACGAGATGGAAACAAGTCAGGGTGGTGGAAAGGGCTCTCAAAGCCCAGCTGACTCATGGTGACTCCATAGGGTTTTCAAGCCATGAAATATTCAGACGTGGGTTGCCAATACCTGCCTCTGCATAGTGACCCTGGAATTTCCCGGTGGTATTCCCATCCAAATACTAACTAGGGTCCACCCCACTTAGCCTCTGAGATATGGTGAGATCAGGTAGCCTGGGCGATGGATGGATGGATGGATGTGGGTAGATGGATAGATGAATGGATGGACGGAGAGAGAAAGAGAGAGAGAGAAGGAAGGAAGGAAGGAAGGAAGGAAGGAAGGAAGGAAGGAAGGAAGGAAGGAAGGAAGGAAGGAAGGAAAGAAGAAGAAGAGATTGGATTTATACCCCGCCCTCCACTCCCCAAGGGAGTCTCAGAGTGGCTTACAAACTCCTTTTCCCTTCCCCTCCCTACAACAGACACCCTGTGAGGTAGGTGGGGCTGAGAGAGCTCTTTCCCAAGCTGTCCTTGAGGGAACAGCTGGTACAGAGCTATGGCTTGCCCAAGGTCATCCAGCCAGGTGCAAGTGGAGGAGTGGGAAATCAAACCCGGTTCTCCCAGATTAGAGTCCGCGCACTTAACCACTACACCAAACTGGCTAAGGAAGGAAGGAAGGAAGGAAGGAAGGAAGGAAGGAAGGAAGGAAGGAAGGAAGGAACTGGATTTATACCCCACCCTTCACTCAGCTTCTCAGAGCAGCTGACAATCTCCTTTCTCTTCCCACAACAGACACCCTGTGAGGTAGGTGGGGGCTGAGAGATCTGAGAGAACTGCTCAAGAGAACAGCTCCGAGAGAATTTGTGACTGACCCAAGGTCACACCAGCAGCTGCATGTGGAAGAGTCGGGAAGGAAGGAAGGAAGGAAGGAAGGAAGGAAGGAAGGAAGGAAGGAAGGAAGGAAGGAAGGAAGGAAGGAAGGAAGGAATCTGCTCTACCATTCAGGCTAAGGTCTATGGTTAAATCGCAAAGTTTGGGGCAGATGCTGGAGCATCTCTGGCGACACAGTGACATCACTTCTGGTCACTCTGTTGCTGGTGACATTGTTACTTCCCTACTCCCATGACATGACCAGCTTCAGCTGTGGGATGGAGCCGTGGCTCTGTGGCAGAGCATCCGCTTGGCAGGCAGAAGTTCCCAGGTTCAATCCCCGGCATCTCCAGTTAAAACAGGACTAGCATGGTAGGTGATGTGAAAGACCTCTGCCCGAGACCCTGGAGAGCAGCTGCCGGTCTGAGTGGACAATACTGATCTTGATGGACCAAGGGTCCAGTTCAGTAGAAGGCAGCTTCATGTGTGCCCATTTCCATACACTAAGGGCCCTTTAAAGAGACAGAATATTTTTCTCCTGGCCTGTTGACAACCCTGTGAGTGGCTGGAATGGCACAGAGAGAGAGAGAAGCCAAAGGTGCATTTGTGCCTGTGTTCAAATCTGGTTCAGTTTGGTTTTCTGTCACTTGAAACCCCTTAAAAACCTGTTTTAAAGAGACCCATCATTTCATTCTTTGCCCACCAGAGGGCACTCTCTTCCCAGGTTCCAAATTCTGCATTCTGCAATCTTATTCGCCATTGGCATTCTTAGCAACCAGAAGGGGGAAAGAACAGCTGCTATTGTCAGTAGCATTATATTAATATTATCACAACTTAGGATGGCAAGCCTTAATTAATTTAATTAGGAACACGATCAACAAAAGCTTCCGTGGACTGATCCAGTAGCGTCCCACTCTAATCAAAGAGTGTGACTCTTAATTGATGGCGCATGCGAGTTAATTGTAAAGTCTCCGGCAAAAGCCCTAGCTGACTTCAGAAAAGAGCAAAAGTCCGATATCGCTTTAAAGATGAGCAAAATGAGTGGCAGAGGGCGAGCTTTCTTGTTCACTTCTCCAGGTATCTGAGGAAGTGAACAGTGACTCACAAAAGCCCACACCCTGCCACAAATTTTTGCTCACCTATTTTTAAGGCACTACTGGAATCTTGCTCTTTCCTCCTGCTACAGGCAGACGAACACGGCCGTCTGTCTTGATCTCTCCCCTAGTTAGCTGTCGCATTAAAAAATACACAAAGCATCACCGCTTTCCTTCCCAGAGTCAATCTGGGGTGGTGGTTAGGAGCGCGGACTCTAATCTGGGAGAACTGGGTCTGATTCCCCACGCCTCCGCATGCAGCTGCTGGTGTGACCTCGGGTCAGTCACAAGTTCTCTCGGAGCTGTTCTTGCACGAGCAGTCCTCGAAAGAGCTCTCTCAGTCCCACCTCCCTCACCGGCGGTATTCCCTCAGAGCTGAGTTAGTGTGAGTTGTTGGCCAGCAAGGCACTGCTAGTGCTCTTATGGATTTTAATATTCATAAATTCGAACTTGGGTTGCTGTGCTGCAAGGGCTACAGGCATTCTCCATTGCTGGTAGAAGCTCCAGTCCAGTCCAGGGGGCTGGCAACCTCTATAGTTCACAAAGACAGAGACAAAGACTCCTTCTGCCATGAGGTTTCTTTCTGTCACACCATGCTGGTCAACCCCTGCCCCCTCCAGCATACCGGCAAGGATTATGCTAAACGAGGTTACCTGGCAACGAATGGTCGGGCCATCAGCCAGCAGGCTAGGGCCATCAACGGACAATAGAGGTGATCCAGTGACTCATCGCAGGAGTGCCCAGGTGCCGGTTCCTGTTTAGTTTCAGTTTCACAATATTGACCACTCCCCGGCCTCTCCTCCTTTTGTTTACCTTTAACCTATGGTAGGGTCAGAAAGGGATGGACCGCCTAGTAGGTGTGTTAGTGGGATGTGGTTACCGCAGCCCACCCCCCAAGACCACCTAATAAAAGACCCTGCACAGAGACAATCGGTCTCTTGAGCCATCGTCCCCTATCTGCTTTACCACCCCTTATGTCCAGCTTCCTATCCGAATACCCTTGCCTCCATCTTTAAATCTCTGGATTCACGAACAGAGAGACCACGTGGCCTTGCTGGTTCAAGACACGTTCCCCATTTTTCTATTTTCCTTCTCCTCCAACTCTCCCATTTGAGTGGACAACTCCTCTTCAGGATAGGTACAGTATAACCAAACCAACGTTTCCTGCAAATTGCAACAGTGCTATTTTCTATCTAAATTTCCTTAGGTCTGTGTGTGTGTGTGTGTGTGTGATTCTGTTTTGTGTATGCTTGAACAACATCATCCAGTAAACAGCATTTAATTTGCCATCTGCCTCACGTGCCTTTTTTCCTGGAGAACTCCCGGGAGGGGTGGGACCGTGGTATAGTTGGCTGTAACCCGGTATTTTGCCAATTGCTCATCTTAAATTAAAGCAATTCGGCTAACAAGTTAGCTCATAGTTCTTTAGCCTCCGGCTCACACATTTTTGTCTTGGCTCAGGAAGGATGGCTCCAGAGCAAACTAATCTAGGCAGCCGCCAAATCACCTGCTCACAACTTGAATGCCAGGAACTCACAAAGTAGAATTTTTGCTCACAAGACTCCGCAGCTTAGAGAGAGCGTTGCTCACAAGGGTGTCTGTTGTGGGGAGGGGGAGGGGGAGGGAAAGGAGATTGTAAGCTGCTCTGAGACTCCTTCAGGTAGTGAAGGGCAGGGTATGAATCCAATCTCCTCCCCCTCATTTTCTTTTTTCCTTTTCTCGTCCTCCTCCTCCCCCCTCCTCCTCATCTGAGCTGGTCTCCACCTGCTGGCAGGCTTTATGGAGCAACTTGCTGGAGTTGCCAACTCTCCAGCAAAACACTGCAGCTCTACCTCGCAAGGCAGCTTGGTAGGCAAGCGATGGCATTTGTCTACGGATCTCTGCAGATCAGAATATGCTGGAAAGTGCAAAAGGAGTCTTTGGGGCCAGGCACGAGAGGACAGAGGCATGAAACTGCCTTCTACTGAATCAGACCCTTGGTCCATCGAAGGTAGTCTTGTCTACTCAGACTGGCAGCGGCTCCGCAGGGTCCCAAGCTGAGGTCTCTCATATCACCTTCTGCCTGGTCCTTTCAACTGGAGATGCCGGGGATTGAACCTGGGACCTTCCGCATGCCAAGCCGATACTCTTCCACTGAGCCACAGCCCCTCTTTACAACTCTCCAGGGTCTCAGGTGGAGGTCTTTCCTATCACTTTCTGCCTGGTCCTTTATAACTGGAGATGCCGGGGATTGAACCTGGGACCTTTCACCTGCCAAGCAGAAGCTCTTCCACTGAGGCACAGCCACTGCCCCTCTTTACAACTCTCCGGGGTCTCAGGTGGAGGTCTTTCCTATCACCTTCTGCCTGGTCCTTTATAACTGGAGATGCTGGGGATTGAACCTGGGACCTTTCACCTGCCAAGCCGATGCTCTTCCACTGAGCCACAGCCCCTCTTTACAACTCTCCGGGGTCTCAGGTGGAGGTCTTTCCTATCACCTTCTGCCTGGTCCTTTATAACTGGAGATGCCGGGGATTGAACCTGGGACCTTCCGCATGCCAAGCCGATGCTCTTCCACTGAGCCACAGCCCCTCTTTACAACTCTCCGGGGTCTCAGGCGGAGGTCTTTCCTATCACCTTCTGCCTGGTCCTTTATAACTGGAGATGCCGGGGATTGAACCTGGGACCTTCCGCATGCCAAGCAGAGGCTCCACCACTGAGCCACGGCCCCTCTTTACAGCTCTCCAGGGTCCCAGGCAGAGGTCTTTCCCATCACCTCCTGCCTGGTCCTTTCAACTGGAGATGCCAGGGATTGAACCTGGGACCTCGTGCATACCAAGCAGAGGCTCTATCACTGAGCCACGGTCCCTCTTTACAGCTCTCCAGGGTCTCAGGCTGGGGTCTTTCCCATCACCTCCTGCCTGGTCCTTTATAACTGGAGATGCCTGGGATTGAACCTGGGACCTTCTGCATGCCAAGCTGATGCTCCTCCACTGAGCCACAGCCCCTCTTTACAACTCTCCGGGGTCCCAGGTGGAGGTCTTTCCTATCACCTTCTGCCTGGTCCTTTATAACTGGAGATACCTGGGATTGAACCTGGGACCTTCTGCATGCCAAGCCGATGCTCTTCCACTGAGCCACAGCCCCTCTTTACAACTCTCCGGGGTCTCAGGTGGAGGTCTTTCCTATCACCTTCTGCCTGGTCCTTTATAACTGGAGATGCCGGGGATTGAACCTGGGACCTTCTGCATGCCAAGCCGATGCTCTTCCACTGAGCCACAGCCCCTCTTTACAACTCTCCAGGGTCTCAGGTGGAGGTCTTTCCTATCACCTTCTGCCTGGTCCTTTATAACTGGAGATGCCGGGGATTGAACCTGGGACCTTCCACATGCCAAGCAGAGGCTCCACCACTGAGCCACGGCCCCTCTTTACAGCTCTCCAGGGTCCCAGGCAGAGGTCTTTCCCATCACCTCCTGCCTGGTCCTTTCAACTGGAGATGCCTGGGATTGAACCTGGGACCTTCTGCATGCCAAGCCGATGCTCTTCCACTGAGCCACAGCCCCTCTTTACAACTCTCCGGGGTCTCAGGTGGAGGTCTTTCCTATCACCTTCTGCCTGGTCCTTTATAACTGGAGATGCCGGGGATTGAACCTGGGACCTTCTGCATGCCAAGCTGATGCTCTTCCACTGAGCCACAGCCCCTCTTTACAACTCTCCAGGGTCTCAGGTGGAGGTCTTTCCTATCACCTTCTGCCTGGTCCTTTATAACTGGAGATGCCGGGGATTGAACCTGGGACCTTCCACATGCCAAGCAGAGGCTCCACCACTGAGCCACGGCCCCTCTTTACAGCTCTCCAGGGTCCCAGGCAGAGGTCTTTCCCATCACCTCCTGCCTGGTCCTTTCAACTGGAGATGCCTGGGATTGAACCTGGGACCTTCTGCATGCCAAGCCGATGCTCTTCCACTGAGCCACAGCCCCTCTTTACAACTCTCCAGGGTCTCAGGTGGAGGTCTTTCCTATCACCTTCTGCCTGGTCCTTTATAACTGGAGATGCCGGGGATTGAACCTGGGACCTTTCACCTGCCAAGCCAATGCTCTTCCACTGAGCCACTGCCCCTCTTTACAACTCTCCAGGGTCTCAGGTGGAGGTCTTTCCTATCACCTTCTGCCTGGTCCTTTATAACTGGAGATGCCGGGGATTGAACCTGGGACCTTCCACATGCCAAGCAGAGGCTCCACCACTGAGCCACGGCCCCTCTTTACAGCTCTCCAGGGTCTCAGGCAGAGGTCTTTCCCATCACCTTCTGCCTGGTCCTTTATAACTGGAGATGTCGGGGATTGAACCTGGGACCTTCCACATGCCAAGCAGAGGCTCCACCACTGAGCCACGGCCCCTCTTTACAGCTCTCCCGGGTCCCAGGCAGAGGTCTTTCCCATCACCTCCTGCCTGGTCCTTTCAACTGGAAATGCCTGGGATTGAACGTGGGACCTTCTGCATGCCAAGCCGATGCTCTTCCACTGAGCCACTGCCCCTCTTTACAACTCTCCAGGGTCTCAGGTGGAGGTCTTTCCTATCACCTTCTGCCTGGTCCTTTATAACTGGAGATGCCGGGGATTGAACCTGGGACCTTCCACATGCCAAGCAGAGGCTCCACCACTGAGCCACGGCCCCTCTTTACAGCTCTCCCGGGTCCCAGGCAGAGGTCTTTCCCATCACCTCCTGCCTGGTCCTTTCAACTGGAGATGCCTGGGATTGAACCTGGGACCTTCTGCATGCCAAGCCGATGCTCTTCCACTGAGCCACAGCCCCTCTTTACAACTCTCCGGGGTCCCAGGTGGAGGTCTTTCCTATCACCTTCTGCCTGGTCCTTTATAACTGGAGATACCTGGGATTGAACCTGGGACCTTCTGCATGCCAAGCCGATGCTCTTCCACTGAGCCACAGCCCCTCTTTACAACTCTCCGGGGTCTCAGGTGGAGGTCTTTCCTATCACCTTCTGCCTGGTCCTTTATAACTGGAGATGCCGGGGATTGAACCTGGGACCTTCTGCATGCCAAGCCGATGCTCTTCCACTGAGCCACAGCCCCTCTTTACAACTCTCCAGGGTCTCAGGTGGAGGTCTTTCCTATCACCTTCTGCCTGGTCCTTTATAACTGGAGATGCCGGGGATTGAACCTGGGACCTTCCACATGCCAAGCAGAGGCTCCACCACTGAGCCACGGCCCCTCTTTACAGCTCTCCAGGGTCCCAGGCAGAGGTCTTTCCCATCACCTCCTGCCTGGTCCTTTCAACTGGAGATGCCTGGGATTGAACCTGGGACCTTCTGCATGCCAAGCCGATGCTCTTCCACTGAGCCACAGCCCCTCTTTACAACTCTCCGGGGTCTCAGGTGGAGGTCTTTCCTATCACCTTCTGCCTGGTCCTTTATAACTGGAGATGCCGGGGATTGAACCTGGGACCTTCTGCATGCCAAGCTGATGCTCTTCCACTGAGCCACAGCCCCTCTTTACAACTCTCCAGGGTCTCAGGTGGAGGTCTTTCCTATCACCTTCTGCCTGGTCCTTTATAACTGGAGATGCCGGGGATTGAACCTGGGACCTTCCACATGCCAAGCAGAGGCTCCACCACTGAGCCACGGCCCCTCTTTACAGCTCTCCAGGGTCCCAGGCAGAGGTCTTTCCCATCACCTCCTGCCTGGTCCTTTCAACTGGAGATGCCTGGGATTGAACCTGGGACCTTCTGCATGCCAAGCCGATGCTCTTCCACTGAGCCACAGCCCCTCTTTACAACTCTCCAGGGTCTCAGGTGGAGGTCTTTCCTATCACCTTCTGCCTGGTCCTTTATAACTGGAGATGCCGGGGATTGAACCTGGGACCTTTCACCTGCCAAGCCAATGCTCTTCCACTGAGCCACTGCCCCTCTTTACAACTCTCCAGGGTCTCAGGTGGAGGTCTTTCCTATCACCTTCTGCCTGGTCCTTTATAACTGGAGATGCCGGGGATTGAACCTGGGACCTTCCACATGCCAAGCAGAGGCTCCACCACTGAGCCACGGCCCCTCTTTACAGCTCTCCAGGGTCTCAGGCAGAGGTCTTTCCCATCACCTTCTGCCTGGTCCTTTATAACTGGAGATGCCGGGGATTGAACCTGGGACCTTCCACATGCCAAGCAGAGGCTCCACCACTGAGCCACGGCCCCTCTTTACAGCTCTCCCGGGTCCCAGGCAGAGGTCTTTCCCATCACCTCCTGCCTGGTCCTTTCAACTGGAAATGCCTGGGATTGAACCTGGGACCTTCTGCATGCCAAGCCGATGCTCTTCCACTGAGCCACTGCCCCTCTTTACAACTCTCCAGGGTCTCAGGTGGAGGTCTTTCCTATCACCTTCTGCCTGGTCCTTTATAACTGGAGATGCCGGGGATTGAACCTGGGACCTTCCACATGCCAAGCAGAGGCTCCACCACTGAGCCACGGCCCCTCTTTACAGCTCTCCCGGGTCCCAGGCAGAGGTCTTTCCCATCACCTCCTGCCTGGTCCTTTCAACTGGAGATGCCTGGGATTGAACCTGGGACCTTCTGCATGCCAAGCCGATGCTCTTCCACTGAGCCACAGCCCCTCTTTACAACTCTCCGGGGTCTCAGGTGGAGGTCTTTCCTATCACCTTCTGCCTGGTCCTTTATAACTGGAGATGCCGGGGATTGAACCTGGGACCTTTCACCTGCCAAGCCAATGCTCTTCCACTGAGCCACTGCCCCTCTTTACAACTCTCCAGGGTCTCAGGTGGAGGTCTTTCCTATCACCTTCTGCCTGGTCCTTTATAACTGGAGATGCCGGGGATTGAACCTGGGACCTTCCACATGCCAAGCAGAGGCTCCACCACTGAGCCACGGCCCCTCTTTACAGCTCTCCAGGGTCCCAGGCAGAGGTCTTTCCCATCACCTCCTGCCTGGTCCTTTCAACTGGAGATGCCTGGGATTGAACCTGGGACCTTCTGCATGCCAAGCCGATGCTCTTCCACTGAGCCACAGCCCCTCTTTACAACTCTCCGGGGTCTCAGGTGGAGGTCTTTCCTATCACCTTCTGCCTGGTCCTTTATAACTGGAGATGCCGGGGATTGAACCTGGGACCTTTCACCTGCCAAGCCAATGCTCTTCCACTGAGCCACTGCCCCTCTTTACAACTCTCCAGGGTCTCAGGTGGAGGTCTTTCCTATCACCTTCTGCCTGGTCCTTTATAACTGGAGATGCCGGGGATTGAACCTGGGACCTTCCACATGCCAAGCAGAGGCTCCACCACTGAGCCACGGCCCCTCTTTACAGCTCTCCAGGGTCCCAGGCAGAGGTCTTTCCCATCACCTCCTGCCTGGTCCTTTCAACTGAAGATGCCTGGGATTGAACCTGGGACCTTCTGCATGCCAAGCAGAGGCTCTTCCACTGAGCCACTGCCCCTCTTTACAGCTCTCCAGGGTCCCAGGCAGAGGTCTTTCCCATCACCTCCTGCCTGGTCCTTTCAACTGGAGATGCCTGGGATTGAACCTGGGACCTTCTGCATGCCAAGCAGAGGCTCTTCCACTTAGCCACGGCCCCTCTTTACAGCTCTCCAGGGTCCCAGGCAGAGGTCTTTCCCATCACCTCCTGCCTGGTCCTTTCAACTGGAGATGCCTGGGATTGAACCTGGGATCTTCTGCATGCCAAGCAGAGGCTCTTCCATTGAGGCACAGCCCCTCTTTACAGCTCTCCAGGGTCTCAGGCAGAGGTCTTTCCCATCACCTCCTGCCTGGTCCTTTCAACTGGAGATGCCGGGGATTGAACCTGGGACCTTCCGCATGCCAAGCCGATACTCTTCCACTGAGCCACAGCCCCTCTTTACAACTCTCCGGGGTCTCAGGTGGAGGTCTTTCCTATCACCTTCTGCCTGGTCCTTTATAACTGGAGATGCCGGGGATTGAACCTGGGACCTTCCGCATGCCAAGCAGAGGCTCCACCACTGAGCCACAGCCCCTCCACTTTTTTTGGTCTGGGTGTTTTTAGCAGGTAGTAACCTAATGACCTTTTGTTACTGTCCATGGGATCTGAGTGGTATGGTTTTCCCGGTCGTCATGTAGGGCTGCGAGAGGTGGACCTAGGGTTGCCAAGTCCGGGTTGGAAAATACCTGGGGACTTTGGGGGTGGAGCCAGGAGAGGGTGGGGTTGGGGGAGAGGAGGGGTCTCAGCATGGTACAATGCCATCGAGTCCACCCTTCAGAGCAGCCATTTTCTCCAGGGGAGCTGATCTCTGTCACCTGGAGATCAGTTGTAAAAGCGGGAGAGCCCCAGGCCCCACCCGGAGGCTGGCAGCCCTAGTTGGACCATAAGGAAGGCCGATCACCAAAGAATAGATGCTTTTGAATCATGGTGCTGGAGAAGACTCTTGAGAGTCCTGTGGACTGCAAGGAGATCCAATCAGTCAGTCCTAAAAGAAATCAACCCTGACTGTTCCCTGGAAGGCCAGATCCTGAAGCTGAAGCTCAAATGCTTTGGCCACCCAATGAGAAGGGAACCCTCCCTGGAGAAGACCCTGATGCTGGGAAAGACTGAAGGCAAAAGAAGAAGGGGACGGCAATGGATGAGATGGCTAGACAGTGTCATTGATGCAACGGGCATGGAGTTGAGCAAGCTCTGGAGGGCGGTGGAGAACAGGAGGGCCTGGTGTGAGGTGGTCCATGGGGTCGCGAAGAGTCAGACTCGACTGTACGACTGAACAATGACAACAAACCTAATGGCTGTCCTCACCTGGATGGCCCAGGCTAGCTCAGTCTTGTCCGATCTTGGAAGCTAAACAGGGCTGCCTCTGGTTAGGATTTGGGTGGGAGACCACCAAGGAAGCCCAGGGATGCTACGCAGAGGCAGGTACTGGCAAAACAACTCCCAAGGCCTCTTGCCTTGAAAACCCCATGCGGGGTCACTGAAAGTCATCTGGGACTCAATGGCACTTTCCACCGCTACCAACCATATGGCTGTTAGGCACAGGAACGGGAACTGCTGAAGAACTTGGCAACCTTATGGTTGGCTAAGGGGATCAGAAGAAAAAGGAGGAGGAGGAGGGATTGGATTGGATTTATACCTCGCTCTTCACTACCCAAGGGAGTCTCAGAGCGGCTTACAAACTCCTTTCCCTTCCCCTCCCCACAACAAACGCCCTGTGAGGTCGGTGGGGCTGAGAGAGCTCTGACAGAAACTGCTCTTTTTCAAGAACAGCTGTGCCAGAACTATTTTTTTATTTATTTATTCGATTTATATCCCACCCTCCCCACTATGGCTTGCCCGAGGTCACACTAATCTGGGAGAACTCGGGAGTCTCAGAGCAGCTTACAAACTCCTTTCCCTTCCCCTCCCCACAAGAGACGCCCTGTGAGGTCGGTGGGGCTGAGAGAGCTCTGACAGAAACTGCTCTTTTTCAAGAACAGCTGTGCCAGAACTATTTTTTCATTTTTTATTTATTTATTCAATTTATATCCCGCCCTCCCCGCTATGGCTTGTCCAAGGTCACACTAATCTGGGAGAACCGGGTTTGAATCCCCATCTTGCAGCTGCTGGATGACCTTGGGCAAGCCATAGTTCTGTCAGAGCTGTTCTCTCAAGGACAGTTCTTCGAAAAGCTCTCTTAGCCCCACCTACCTCACAGGGTGTTTGTTGTGGGGAGGGGAAGGGAAAGGAGTTTGTAAGCTGCTCTGAGACTCCGAGTGGAAGGTGGGGTATAAATCCAACGCTCCTCCTCCTCCTCCTCTCAAAATCCCCCTTGAGCACAAATACACAGAACGGTGTTAGTTGTCCAAAGAGACCCAGGGTTTTTTGGTGTTTAAAAAGGGCTACATGCAATCACTAGAGGCCTGCAGAATAATGGGGCAAGAGCATCTTCATGCTTGCATTGTGACCGCTGGCCCCGGGACTGAAAAAAGCCCCAGCCAGGTTGGTCTGCAGCAGAAGAGCTAAATTTGAGTCCAGCAGTGCCATGGAGAGCCAATGAGTTTCGTTCCCCGGAAATCTTGCGATTCGCTCAGGTGCTGCTGAACTTGAATCTTGCTGGACTGAGAAAAGGTTTTCTGTTTATTATATTTGCCGTTCGAAGTCTTGTGGGCTGCATGTTTCTGGGTCAGGAGTGGGTGGAGTGAGTGGGTGGAAGGAGAGAGAGATGCCAGGCTGATCGTCATCAGTAGAGAAAGGACCATAAGAAATGCAGAAGAGCCCTGCTGGATCAGACCGGTGGTCCATCTAGTCCAGCATCCCGTCTCACACAGTGGCCAGTCAGTTCCTCTGGAGGGCCAACAACAGGGCAGAGAGGCCGAGGCCTTCAGAAGAACATCAGAAGAGCCTTTGATGGATCAAAACCAGTGGTCCATCTAGTCCAGCATCCCGTCTCACACAGTGGCCAACCCGTTCCTCTGGAGAGCCAACAACAGGGCAGAGAGGCCGGGGCCTTCATATGAACATCAGAAGAGCCCTGCTGGATTAGACCAGTGAGGGTCCATCTAGTCCAGCATCCTGTCTTACTCAGTGGCCAACCAGTTCCTCTGGAGGGCCAACAACAGGGCAGAGAGGCCGAGGCCTTCTTAAGAACATCAGAAGAGTCCTGCTGGATCAGACCAGTGGCCCATCCAGTCCAGCATCCTGTCTCACACAGGGGCCAGCCAGTTCCTCTGGAGGGCCAACAACAGGGCAGAGAGGCCGAGGCCTTCCTAAGAACTTCAGAAGAGCCCTGCTGGATCAGACCAGTGGCCCAACCAGTCCAGCATCCTGTCTCACACAGGGGCCAGCCAGTTCCTCTGGAGGGCCAACAACAGGGCAGAGAGGCCGAGGCCTTCCTAAGAACTTCAGAAGAGCCCTGCTGGATCAGACCAGTGGCCCATCCAGTCCAGCATCCTGTCTCACACAGGGGCCAGCCAGTTCCTCTGGAGGGCCAACAACAGGGCAGAGAGGCCGAGGCCTTCCTAAGAACTTCAGAAGAGCCCTGCTGGATCAGACCAGTGGCCCATCCAGTCCAGCATCCTGTCTCACACAGGGGCCAGCCAGTTCCTCTGGAGGGCCAACAACAGGGCAGAGAGGCCGAGGCCTTCCTAAGAACTTCAGAAGAGCCCTGCTGGATCAGACCAGTGGCCCATCCAGTCCAGCATCCTGTCTCACACAGGGGCCAGCCAGTTCCTCTGGAGGGCCAACAACAGGGCAGAGAGGCCGAGGCCTTCCTAAGAACTTCAGAAGAGCCCTGCTGGATCAGACCAGTGGCCCATCCAGTCCAGCATCCTGTCTCACACAGGGGCCAGCCAGTTCCTCTGGAGGGCCAACAACAGGGCAGAGAGGCCGAGGCCTTCCTAAGAACTTCAGAAGAGCCCTGCTGGATCAGACCAGTGGCCCATCCAGTCCAGCATCCTGTCTCACACAGGGGCCAACCAGTTCCTCTGGAGGGCCAACAACAGGGCAGAGAGGCCGAGGCCTTCATAAGAACTTCAGAAGAGCCCTGCTGAATCAGACCAGTGGCCCATCCAGTCCAGCATCCTGTCTCACACAGGGGCCAGCCAGTTCCTCTGGAGGGCCAGCAACAGGGCAGAGAGGCCGAGGCCTTCTTAAGAACATCAGAAGAGTCCTGCTGGATCAGACCAGTGGCCCATCCAGTCCAGCATCCTGTCTCACACAGGAGCCAACCAGTTCCTCTGGAGGGCCAACAACAGGGCAGAGAGGCCGAGGCCTTCCTAAGAACTTCAGAAGAGCCCTGCTGGATCAGACCAGTGGCCCAACCAGTCCAGCATCCTGTCTCACACAGGGGCCAGCCAGTTCCTCTGGAGGGCCAACAACAGGGCAGAGAGGCCGAGGCCTTCCTAAGAACTTCAGAAGAGCCCTGCTGGATCAGACCAGTGGCCCATCCAGTCCAGCATCCTGTCTCACACAGGGGCCAACCAGTTCCTCTGGAGGGCCAACAACAGGGCAGAGAGGCCGAGGCCTTCATAAGAACTTCAGAAGAGCCCTGCTGGATCAGCCCAGTGGTCCATCTAGTCCAGCATCCTGTCTCACACCGCGGCCAACCACTTCCTCTGGAAGCCAACAACAGGGCAGAGAGGCCGACACCTTGGTAAGAACATCAGATGAGTTCTGCTAGATCAGACCAGTGAGGGTCCACCTAGTCCAGCATCCTTTCTCACACAGGGGCCAACCAGTTCCTCGGGAGGTCCAACAATAGGGCATAGATGCTGAGGTTTTAATAAGAACGTAAGGAGAGCCCTGCTGGATCAGACCAATGAGGGTCCATCTAGTCCACCATACTGCCTCACACAGGGGCCAACCAGTTCCTCTGAGGAGCCAACAACGAGGCATAGAGGGTGAGACCTTCCCTGATGTTGCCTCCTGACCCTGGGATTCAGAGGTTGGCTGCCTCTGAACATGGAGGTTCCCATTAACTACTATGGTTAGTAGCCACTCCTCCCCGAATCTGTCCAGCCCTCTTTTAAAGCCGTCTGTGCTTGCAGCCATCACTACACCCTCTAGCAGTGAATTCTGCATTTGAACTTTGCTCCAGATCTGACCAGAGTCCAGCTTTTCTCTCAAGAGCAGTTCTCAAAAGAGCTCTCTCAGCCCCTCTTACATCACAGGGTGTCTGTTGTGGGGAGAAGAAGGTGACTGTACACTACTCTGAAACTTCCTCGGGTAGTGGAAAGCGGGCTGTAAGCCGCTCCAAGACTCCTTTGGGTAGTGAAGGATGGAGTATAAAACCAAGTCATCTTCTTCTTAAGAACATGAGAACATAAGAGAAGCCAATGTTGGATCAGGCCAATGGCCCATCCAGTCCAACACTCTGTGTCACACAGGGGCCAAAAATAACAGAGGCCATCAGGAGGTCCAGCAGTGGGGCTTCTCCTCCTCCTCCTCCGTGGTAGCCATTTTGTGGCAGTCATTTTGTCCCAGCGGTCACCCAATGTGTCAGAATCTCAAAGGTGCCCACAGGCAGGGGCGTCAAGTTTTCAGATTCCCAGGGGGGCTATTGTGCATGTGCATGAAGCGTGCGCACGCGCTGGGACGATTTCCCTGCCGTCGCCGCCTCCCCGCCCCCCACCGCCTGGCCACTCCTCCCTCCTTCCCTCTCCCTCCCTCCCTCCCTCCCTCTTCCTCTCTCATTCACCCAGATGGCCCCCGGGAGGAGGGAGGGAGGGAGGGAGGGGGAGAGAGAGGAGTGGGTGCTGGGGAGCCGGGGGGGGGAGAGGCTCTTGTGGCGGCGGCGGCAGCAGGCGGGCCTAGGAAGGGCCCTGGAAGGTGGGGAAGCGCGGCGGGGAGGTGCGGCAGTGGGCGCTCCGTTTCGCCGGGGCGGCTCAGTCCCCCTTGGAAATTGTGGGGGTGGCCCGAGCGCTCGAGGGCCCCCCTGTAGTTGACACCTATGCCCATAAGCTCAAAATATCTGGGAACCCCTACCTTAGATCTGACCAACAAGCTCTGTGCACGGTAGGTACCACCCACCAAGGAATGCCTTTCCACTAGGGTTGCCAACCTCCAGGTGGCACCTGGAGATCATCTCCTATTTCGGTTGATCTCCAGATGACCAACAACAGTTCCCCTGGAGAAAATGGCTGCTTTGGAGGGTGGACTCTGTGGCACCCTGCCCTGCTGGAGTCCCTCCCCTCCCCAAACCCCACCCACCTCAGGCTCCACCCCCAGTTTGGTGTAGTGGTTAGGTGTGGACGCTAATCTGGGGAAACTGGGTTTGATTCCCCACTCCTCCACACGCAGCGGTTGGATGACCTTGGGCAAGCCACAGTTCTCTGAGCTCTCTCAACCCCGCCTACCGCACAGGGTTGTGTGGGGAGATGACGGGAAGGAGATTGTAAGCCTCTCCGAGACTCGAAGGGAAGGGCCAGGTATAAATCCAACTCTTCTTCTCCTTCTTTCCCAACACAGAGCCGGCAACCCTACTTGACACTTCTGCTGGAACTTCCATTGGAGCAAGATCATTGGTGTTCCACTGGGCCTTTTACACGCGGAAGTGCCGGCAGAAGAACAGACAAACTGCCTGGCAGAGCCAAAGACTTAAGGGCAACGCTCCCTCTAAGCTGTGGAGTTCTTGTGAGCAAAAATTCTACTTTGGGAGCCCCTGGCGTTAAAGTTGAGAGCGAGTGCTTTGGCTCCTGCACACACTGGTTTGCTCTGGAGCCCTCCTTCCTGAGCCGAGACACACACAAAACTGTGCGAGCAGGAGGCTAAAAAACCGTAAGCTCGCTCACACTGACTCAGCTTAGAGGGAACACTGCTCAAGAAAGTAGATAATATGAAAGATGTCTGCCCGAGACCCTGGAGAGCGGCTGCTAGTCTGAGTAGACAAGACTGACCTTGATGGACCAAGGGTCTGACTCAGTACACGGCAGCTTCCTGTGCCTAGCCTGACGTCCGTAATGATGATCATTGCCGCATGAATATTCATGAAGAGAAGGAAAGATCCATCCAGCTCCCTGCAACTTACGGTGTCACATTAGTTGCTAATAACTTGGAGAAGACTAAAGTGGCAAACACGGGGGAAATCTCATGGTAGGCAAGCTGGGCTTTCTTTCTAGTTATCAGCAGAGATTAGCGGTTGCTGATTAATAAGGTCGGGTTTCCAGTGTAATGAGAGAGGTCACACAGGCGTCAGGTTCCCCCCCCCCCTTTTGAGCTTCTGCATCTAAGGCGGTGAGTTAATTACATTTCCCTTCTTATCAGGAGAATTCAGTTAACACTTCTTTTGTGTGGCTTGTTCTCCAGGGACCACAGACTGGATCGACGCCCAATCCATTTCCTTTCTCCTTTGAAACAGACGGTGAAAGGAATACGCCAGTGGGGTTCCACCAATTTGCAACGGCGTCTTCATTTTTTCTTGGCTTTGTAGTCCACCCAATAGTTACAAGCCACCCAACGCTGGGTTGGAAGGTTTCTGGAAATTTGGGGGGTGGGCTGGTGTCAGAATCTGACAATTGCTTGCTTGTTCTAAGACTGCCTGAATGTTACTTTCGGTTTCTTTGTGCCTTGCTATCACCCAAATGTTTTATTGCTTGCCTTGAAGTAGAAGTCGCTGCCCTGTTTAGTGTTACTTTTCCCTGGGAGGATGGCCTCTTGCATTCCTAGGCGTCACATAAACAATTGAGCTGGCTTGTCCGGTTCCCTCCCCCCTCTCCTTTGCGACTCCATGTGTGTTATCAGAGTGGGTACAACCTTGGAAGTTATTTTATTGTCTCTGGCCAAATGTTATGCCTAGCATTCTCGCATCTGGGTCACTCAGGCCAAGAAGGGAATTTTTATAACTTTCCCACCTTTGGTGGGAACAAACGGTCGCCATTTCCTTCCTGCTTGTCTGTATATGTTCTGATTGGATATTTATGCATAAGCACCTTGGCATGAAGGTATATTAACCCAGGCCATCTTTATTCTGTATCTCTAACAAACATCGAGTCCCTGTTCCAGTATTAGAAATAAAGAACTCTGTTTAACTACAAAGGTCTGATCTTTTGCTGATAGTAGAGAAGCCTCACAGCTGGGGAAGGTGGAGTGTGGGGATGTGATTCCATAGAGTCGATCCTCCAAAGCTGCCGTTTTCTTCAGGGGAACTGACCTTTGTCGTCTGAATATCAGTTGTAATTCCTGGAGAACTCCAGATACCACCTGGAGACTGGCAACCCTAGGATTGTGTGTTAGGAACCTTGGAGAAGTCCATAAGAACATAAAAGAAGCCATGTTGGATCAGGCCAAAGGCCCATCCAGTCCAACACTCTGTGTCACACAGTGGCCAAAAATACCAGGTGCCCTCAGGAGGTCCACCAGAGGGGCCAGAACTCCAGAAGCCCCTCCCACTGTGGCCCACCCAGCACCAAGAATACAGAGTAGGGCTGCCAAGTCCCCCGGTAAGGCGGGGGAAACACCGATTTTTCATGCTTACCCCCGCTTTTTCAAAACTGGCCACCGGGGGGAGGCAATGGCTGCCAACAGGAGGGGAACGTCGGAGCCTGCCGGGCCCTCTCCCTTCCAGGCCTCTTAAAGGGAAATGTCTGAAGAGCCTGCAGTGAAAAGCCTCACCAGACATTTCCCCTTTAAGAGTTAGCAAGAGAGCCCCGCCCAGAGATTAACGAGGGACTAAGCTCTTACTGAAGGGCCTGCTTTTGCATGCGGCTGGTGTAAGATTGAAAGGTTGCTGCTGCTGGGCCTGGGGTAAGTCCATCTGCCAGCTCTTTTCCTTCTCTCTCTCTCTCCCCCTCCCCCTTTCTTTCTTTTTTCTGTCTCTCTCTCTCTCTCTGTCCCCATCCAGCAGAGGTCTATCAGTGGCTATTATTAGCCACAAGGTCTAAATGGAAGTAAGTGCCTGTGCCAGCTCTTTTCCTCCTCTCTCTCTCTCCTTCTTTCTTTTTTCTGTCTGTCTGTCTGTCTCTCTCTCTCTCTCTCTATCCCCATCCAGCAGAGGTCTATCAGTGGCTATTATTAGCCACAAGGTCTAAATGGAACCCTTTGTCTGGGGCAGTGATGCTCTGCATTCTTGGTGCTTGAAGCGGGGGGGCAACAGTGGGAGGGCTTCTGGAGTTCTGGCCCCGCTGCTGGACCTCCTGAGGGCACCTGGTATTTTTGGCCACTGTTGTGACACAGAGTGTTGTACTGGATGGGCTGTACTAGATGGGCCGATCCACTGTGGCTTCTCTCCTGTTCTTATGATATGAAAATCATATTCTGCCGAGATGAGGAAGGATTCAGTAGGGCCGTTGCTCAGTGCTAGAGCATCTGCTTGACATGCAGGAGGTATCAGCCTCTTCAGCTAAAAAAGGATCAGGTAATAGGTGATATTAAAGATCTCAGCCTGAGACCCTGGAGAGCAACTACCAGTCTGAGTAGTCAACACTGACCTTGATGGACCAATGGCCTGATTCAGTATTAGGAAACTTCATGAGTTCATGTGGAAGCATGTGGAAGCAACATCACAGGATGTGACTTCACAAAATGATGTCACTTCCTTTCTCCTGGCTCCACCCCCAAAGTCTCCTGGCTCCACCCCCAAAGTCCCCAGATATTTCCCAAGTTGGACTTGGCAGCCCTAATACAGAGCATCACTGCCCCAGACCTAAGTTATCCAGTGTGATAGCAAGTTCAATCCATCTAAAATTAAGCACCTTTGGAGTTCTCTTGGTTTCCCTGGAAGGATTTAGGTAGCTGCTTGTAGAGATCAGAGCTTAACTAGGTTCAGGTGACCATGAATGGGTGGTAGCCAGTGACAGAAACTTTTTAATCTGGTATTCATTTATAACTAGCCAGAAGATCTTTGGTTAGTACTTGGATGGGAGACCACCATGGAAGTCTAGGGTTGCTACACAGAGGCAGGCAATGGCAAACTACCTCTGCTCGTCTCTTGCCTTGAAAGCCCTACAGGGTCCCCATAAGTCAGCCGTGACTTGACAGCACATTCCACCGCTAGAAGATCTGGCAAGAAGAAGAAGAAGAAGAAGAAGAGATTGGATTTATATCCCGTCCTCCACTCCCCAAGGGAGTCTCAGAGCGGCTTACAAACTCCTTTTCCCTTCCCCTCCCCACAACAGACACCCTGTGAGGTAGGTGGGGCTGAGAGAGCTCTGAGACAACTGTCCTTGAGAGAACAGCTGGTACAGAGCTATGGCTTGCCCAAGGTCATCCAGCCAGGTGCAAGTGGAGGAGTGGGGAATCAAACCCGGTTCTCCCAGATTAGAGTCTGCACACTTAACCACTACACCTAACTGGCCAAAAGAAGGAAGGCAGTGTGGTATAGCCTGATTCTGTCACATCTTCAAAGCTAAGCAGGGTCCGTTCTTGGGAGGGTGACCACCAAGGAAGGCTCAGCAGAAGAAGGCAATGGTCAACCACTTCTGTTTCTCGCTCGCCTTGAATGAAAGCCTCTTACTGGGGTCACCAGAAGCCTGTTATGATTTATGAGTTGATGGCACATACGATCTTGGGTGTATCAACAGAGACACAACATCCAGATCACAAGATGTGATAGTCCTGCTGTACACTGCATTGGTCAGGCCACCCCTGGCGTACTGTGTGCAGTTCTGGAGGCCTCACTTCAAAAAGGGTGTAGACAGAATGGAGTGGGGGCAGAGGAGAGTGACGAGGATTGTCGGGGTGGGGGGCCTGGAGACCACGCCCTAGGAGGAAAGGCTGAGGGACTTGGGGATGTTCAGTCTGTAGAAGAGGAAGTCAAGGGGGTCAGGATTGCTTTCTTGAAGTATTTGAAGGGCTGCCACTCTTTAGAGGAGGGCAGGGAGCTGTTTCTGTTGGCAGCAGAGGAGAGGACTCGCAATTATGGGTTTCAATTAAGGTCAAGAAGGTACCAGCTGGATCTTAGGGGAAACTTTTTTGACAGTCAGAATTCTGCAACAGTGGAATCGGCTGCCTGGGGAAATGGTGGTGAGCTCCCCCTCCCTGGCAGTCTTCAAGCAGCGTCTGGACAAACACTTGTCGGGGATGCTCTAGGCTGATCCTGCATTGAGCAGGGGGTTGGACTAGATGGCCTCTAGGGCCCCTGCCAACTCTGGGATTCTACGATTCTATGACATATGGAAATGTAGCAGTCAGGACAGTGCCTGAATACACCACATAATCCTCTGCTAGGAGTTTAACCGTCTTAATGGAGTGGGACTGCACCAGATGTGCTTGACACTCCGACCACTAGCCAGTACTGTCTCTGAGATTCTCCAGTGCTCAGAGGGGGCAGGTGATCGCCACCTGCCCCCTTGCTGTCTACTGATGTCTTCTGAAATGGTTTCTTAAATGTAGAATTCCCACGCCCATTACTCTGAGCGATCCGTGGGTGTTTTAGGCCAGCCGGCTTTGATTTCGGTTGTTCGAGGAACATTCCGCATACCGTACTTTTAGTAGCTTTATATATTTTTTTTGATGCATATTTTATGAGGAAAATGAGCTTCCCCCACACACACACTTTGGGAATGTGTTAGGGCGAACATTTGAATTTATTAGTATCTGATCCCAAACAGTTTTTGTTTTTTTTTAATGGAAGAATTCATGCCGGGCTTCTTTAAAAACAAAATGTTATATGTCTGGGCTAAATGGTGCATTTGTTTACATGTTTTTCAATTGATTCTCCTGCCGAACAAAAACCAATACAATATGGGTATGGAGATTTCCCTCCTAAATAACTCTGCCCCTTATTGCTTTTGCTTCTGGTAATTTGCACTTGCCCTGGCAACCAGGATGAATCAATCCCATTACAAGAAAAGGTTTCATAACATGTTATCGGCTGGGGAAAGTCTGAAGTTCTCATGTTCCGGAAACCGGCTTCACCTCTTACAAGACTCTTTTGATCATTCTCCGTTCGTCTGCTCCAAGCTGTCCCAGCTCTGAGGCTTGGCTCAGATTCTGCATGATGTGGAACTCAAGGTGAAATTTCCTGACTAGGGAATTCGATGAGTGGAATGCCACGGCCAAGGAAACTGTGGGTCCCACACGACTTGCCGGTGTGGTGGAAGGCAGAGATACACAGGGGTCCGTTGGAGCGGGAGCGCACAGGAGCGCAGCTCCGGGAGTGAGGAGCCCAGGGGGCGGGCACATGACCAAGCCCCGCCCCCTCCTCGGCTTCCCCGAGCAGTGCAGAGGCGCAGCGCCACGGGGAAAGCCCTGCTAGGGTCTTTATTGTTTTTAATGTTTTGTTTTAATATTGATAATTTTATCATTGTTCCTTTTATGACTGTGTGCTGCTTTTCCAGAGACTTGCTCAAGGTGGCATATAAATTTTCTAAGTATACCATTTTTTATCTGGGCACATGGCACATAAGTACTGGAGAAATTTCACCAACCCTTCAGCAGCTTCCACCCCATCAGTTTGGTGTAGTGGTCAGGAGTTGGACTCTAATCTGGGAGAACCGGGTTTGATTCCCCACTCCTCCACATGTAGCTGCTGGTGTGACCTTGGGCCAGTCACAAGTTCTCTCTGAGCTGTTCTCTCATGAGCAGTTCTCAAAAGACCTCTCTCAGCCCCGCCTACCTCACAGGGTGTCTTGTTGTGGGGAGGGGAAGGGGAAGGGATGGGTGGGGCACATGTCCTGGGTATCTCAAGTTTACTTGAAACCTGGTGGTTTCAAGGGAGCAGGAAGAGAATAAGGGTGTGTTCTTTACGCTTATTTTTATTGCACAAAGTATTGGATGGGGAAGGGAATGGAGGAAGAGCAGGTCAGTTTCACTCACCTGTGGAGGGGAGCCTGAGGGGTGGGTGTTGCCTTCTGACACACTTCCGGTATGTTAGGGGGTGTGGCATATGCAAATGAGTTATGCAAATGAGTTATGCTAATGAGCTCCTGCACCTCTTTTTCTACGAAATGACCCCTGGAGATACAAGTCATAGTGCCTCCATCTAGGCTTGAAATTTGCCTGCCCATAGAAAGCAACCCCCTACTCTCAAGAAACTGGGGAGCAGGAGAGAGAAAGTGGCCAGAAAATGGCCTCTGTAGCAACTCTCTAGGGATCTCCCCATGTCTCTATGGTCTTTGCCATAGAGATTAGGGGAAACTCCTAGAGTGCCACCCAGAAGTAACATTACTAACTTCCCCTTCCTCCGGCGCTGTCCTCAAAAATCTGCTGGCATTTGTAACCCCGCCTCCCTGCTTAAGACAAGATATTCAGGAAGCCAAAAGCACAGAAAAGGGTGGAGTAGGGTTGCCAGTCTCCAGTTGGTGGCTGGAGATCTCCCAGGATTACAGTTGGAATGCAGGTTACAGAGACCAGTTCCCCTGGAGAAAATGGCTGCTTATGAAGGAAAATGGCTGCTTATGAAGGAGTGTCAAACGTATGGCCCGTGGGCCGCAACCGGCCCACCCTGGGTTTTAATCCAGCCTGCAGCTATCTTCTCTCGCCCCTCCTTGCCCCGCCCTGCCCCTACCTGTCCTCAGCCTTCCAAGCTGCGTCTCAGTGCAGAAAGCAGCAGGATGGGCTGCCGAACTTCCCTCGTCTTTCCTGGCTTCTCCTGTGCCTACGTGACTCTGCTAGAGTCGTTTCTTGGCTGAAGTTTGCTGGCTGAGGGGGAGGGGACTCGGTTGCAAACGTTATTCATTATTTATTTATTATTTATTACTTGCATTTCTATCCCGCCTTGCCGGACAAGCTGGCTCAAGGCGGCTTCCAACAATGAAAATACCATAAAACAACAATGTACAGAATTTAAAACACAGCATAATTTACAAATAGAACCAAACCGAGGGACGATGGCGGCATTCAGAGCCACAACGGTGAAGGGGGCAGCATCCAATCAAGCCGCCTCCGGCAGGGTCTCAGCCAGCGAGTTCCAGGGGCATAGTTGCCCTCAGTCCCCGGTGGCAGCTCCTAATCGAAAGCCTGGTGGAAGAGCTCCGTTTTCAGGCCCTGCGGAACTGTAAGGAGTCCTGCAGGGCCCTCATGTTTTCCGGGAGCTCATTCCACCAGTATGGAGCCACCACCGAGAAAGCCCTGGTTCTAGTACTGGCCAGCCAGGCTTCTTTCGGACCAGGGAGAGTCAAGCGGGGTTGTGAGCTTGACCTCAGTGCCCTCTGGGGCACATATGGGGAAAGGCGGTCCCGCAAGTAGGCAGGCCCCAGACCCTAAGAAGATAAGAGAAGCCAAAGTTGGATCAGGCCAATGGCCCATCCAGTCCAACACTCTGTCACACAGTGGCCAAAAACACCAGGTGCCCTCAAGAGGTCCAGCAGTGGGGCCAGGACACTAGAAGCCCTCCCACTGTTGCCCCCCCCTCAGGCACCAAGAATACAGAGCATCACTTGCCCCAGACTGAGAGTTCCTATCTATACCTTGTAGCTAACAGCCACTGATGGACCTCTGCTCCGTATGCTTATCTGATTCCCTCTTGAAGCCATCCATGCTTGTAGCCGCCGCCACCTCCTGTGGCAGTGAATTCCACGTGTTAATCACTCTTTGGGTGAAGAAGGACTTCCTTTTATTCGTTCTGACCCGGCTGCTCAGCAATTTCAGGGAGTGCCCCCGAGTTCTTGTCTTGTGAGAAAGGGAGAAAAGGACCTCTTTCTCCACCTGCTCTATCCCAGACATAATCTTATAAACCTCGATCATGTCACCCCTCAGCCGTCGTTTCTCCAAGCGAAAGAGCCCCAAGCGCTTCAACCTTTCTTCACAGGGAAAGTGTTCCAACCCTTTTATCATTCTAGTTGCCCTTTTCTGCACTTTTCCCAATGCCATAATATCTTTCTTGAGGTGTGGCGACCAGAACTGTACACACTACTCCAAATGAGGTCGCACCATCGATTTATACAGGGGCATTAGGATACTGGCTGATTTGATTTCAGATCCCTTCCTAATAGCCCCCAGCATAGCGTTGAACCGGATCCAGTATGCTATAGGCTTCCCGGTGGAGGCTTTTCTCTTGCGTTCGTTGAGCTACAGAGCCAGGTGGATCTAGCCCTGGCGCCTCCAGTTAAAAGGACAAGGGTGTGGCTTATGATGAGAAAGACTTCAGGCTGAGATTCAGGAAAGCCGCTGCCACTCTGAGTAGACCGGGGGGGGGGGGGGGAGCTTGCAATACCCAGCCCTTTCATGTTTCTCCCCGGGTCCTAGGCTCAGAGGACTGACCGTGAGAGCTGGCTGGGGAAAGGGTTTGCTCCCCACTCCAGGCCGTATAGGGGCCTCAGCCCAGTGCTGCACTGCATCTCAGCCCTGGAGCCAGAAATTTTGGGTTCGTGGGGCATGGGGAAATGTTGTGGGGCAACAGGGGAGGGGGGGGAGTCTTACCATCTCCTTTCCCTTCCCCTCCCCACAACAGACACCCTGGGAGGTAGGTGGGGCCGAGGGAGCTCTTTTGAGGACTGCTCCTGAGCGAACAGCTCTCCTAGAACTAGGGCTAGTTTTGGGCAGGAACGCACAGGAACGGAGTTCCAGTTGGCTCCTGAGTTGGCCACGCCTCCAACCAAAACCTCTGGCACGCGTGGCTACAAAGCATGCTGCCCTCCCCACGTTACAAAGCACACTGCCCTCCCCAGAGCCAGTCTGGTGTCGTGGTGAAGTGCGCGGACTCTAATCTGGGAGAAGCGGGTTTGATTCCCCACTCCTCCACTTGCACCTGGCTGGATGACCTTGGGCAAGCCATAGCTCTGTACCAGCTGTTCCCTCAAGGACAGCTTGGGAAAGAGCTCTCTCAGCCCTACTTACCTCCCAGGGTGTCTGTCGTGGGGAGGGGAAGGGAAAGGAGTTTGTAAGCCGCTCTGAGACTCCCTTGGGGAGTGGAGGGCGGGGTATAAATCCAATCTCCTCTTCTTTTTCTTCTTCCCCATAAGAGGGAAAGGCGAGGTGTTAAAATGCCCTCTTTCCCTCTGGGGAGCCCTTTGGGATTTCCTTGTCAATTTCAGCTGAGAGTGAAATTGACAAGGAAAAGGCCTCTCTCTGCCTTCCCTTCTCTAGCTGACATGTCCCAGCTGGGAAAGGGCAGGCAGGGAACCCAGGAATGTTGAAAATGCCTTTCTTTCCCTCCCTGATCTAGCGGAGGGAGAGAAAGGCATTTAACCGTGCCCCCCCACACTTCCCTGAATCTCTCCACATGTGTACGTGCCTGCCTGCCTTTCCCCAGCCTGTCCACTGCAGCCTGCTTCCCTTCCCAATCTTTCGGGGGGGGGGGGGGGGAGGAGACCAGAAAGGCACTTCAGCACCGCATTTCCCCAGTTTTCTAGTTTGAGCGGGGGGGGGGGGGGGTAGAAGACTAGAAAGGCGATGTTGAAGTGGGGTGGAGAAGCTCGGGGGGGGCAAGCTTCCCAGCCCCCTGCCTAATATGCTAATGAGCTGTGCTGTCACGGGTGTGGTCTAATATGTGAATGAGTTTCTGCTGGGCATTTTCTACAAAAAAAAAAAGCCCTGGACAGAACTATGGCTTGCCCGAGGTCATCCAGCAGCTGCGAGCGGAGAAGTGGGGAATCAAACCCGGTTCTCCCAGACTAGAGTCTGCACACTTAACCACTGCAGCAAACTGGCTCTCACTAAACCGCTCTTGAGAGAGCAGCTCTGAGAGAACTGTGACTGACTCAGGGTCACCCAGCTGGCTGCGTGTGGAGAAGTGAGGAATCAAACCTGGTCCTCCCAGATTAGAGTCTGCTACTCTCAGCCTCTACACCAAACTGGCTCTCTCCCGCTATTACAGAGACCGCTTGACCTGGAGAATACGGTTGCTATGAAAGGTGGACTCTATGGTGTTATACTTTGATGAGCTCTCTCTCCTCTGGAAATCCCGCCCTCCTCAGGCTCCGCCCCCCAAATCTCCAGGTGTTTCCCAGCTGGCACTCCTACTGGCCAGTCAGAAGCCATGCTAGGCAAAAGCCCCACCTGGTCCACCCACTTCTAAAAACAGTTGGTGAATACCAGGAAGGGTCACTGAGTACCATGCCCCCAAGGGCATCGCAATGGGGGCTAAAGGCTCAAAAAGAAGAAGAAGAGAAGAGATTGGATTTATACCCTGCCCTTCACTTGGAGTCTCAGAGCAGCCTACAATCTCCTTTCCCTTCCCCTCCCTACAACAGACACCCTGGGAGGGAGGTGGGGCTGAGAGAGCTCTCCCAAGAACTGCCCTTGAGAGAATTGCTCTGAGAGAACATATGACTGACCCAAGGTCACATCAGCAGCCGCATGTGGAGGAGTGGGGAATCAAACCCGGTTCTCCCAGATTAGGGTCCGTGTTCTTAAACCACTACACCAAATTGGCATCAAAAAATGGCAGGATACATGCCCTCATGTGTATGTCTGCCCTGAAAGCATTGTGGAAGCATCATCCAGAAGATTTTCAGCTGTGAATTCCTTCTGAGCATAAAAGTGCGCAGGTAAAACATAACTCTCAAGGTCAAACTGCTCACCTGAATCCCTCAGGGACAGCAATTACCTCCCGCAACCCATTCCGCGCCACTGACGGAAAATAAGTATGGACGAGCAAGCTCAAAAGAAAACCCACGGTGTCCAACCGACCGGTTGTATTAAAACCGCAGGAGGTGCCCGTCTTAATATACAGCTCAATGTGAAATACATTTCCAAGCGGCATAGTCGATGAGTCATACTTGCAACGTGGAATATTCTCCCCCCCCCCCTTTGCTTTTCTGCAGGGCCGAGGATAAGACACAAACGGCTTTGGGGGCTTGCTTATCTCGCTGGCTCTATTTATGCGTGCACCCAACGGCTCCTCCGGCAAAATGTTGACTGCCATTCTGAGTTACAGTGAGACGTCTTTTTTTTTTAAAACCCTAACAAACACCTCTATCAGGGGAAATAAGAGAACGTTAGAAGCGCCCTGCCGGATCAGATCAAACGTCCATCTCACCCAGCAGCCGGATACAAACAGCCATTAGCCAGATGCTCTGCAGAGCTCCCAGGCTGGGCATGAAAACATACAGCCTACCAATGCTTTGTTCTTGGCAGCTGGCACTCGGGGGTATATTGCCTTTGAACACAGAACATAGAATGTGGACCTCTGAGATCGACAGGAGGCTAATTCTGTGAGCTGGCACTAAGATCAGCCAGCCAAACAAGAAGAAGAAGAAGAGATTGGATTTCTATCCCGCCCTTCACTCACTTGGAGTCTCAGAGCGGCTTACAAACTCCTTTCCCTTCCCCTCCCCACAACAGACACCCTGTGAGGGAGGTGGGGCTGAGAGAGCTCTTTCCCAAGCTGTCCTTGAGAGAACAGCTGGTATAGAGCTATGGCTTGCCCAAAGTCATCCAGCAGGTGCAAGTGGAGGAGTGGGGAATCAAACCCTGTTCTCCCAGATTAGAGTCCGCACACTTAACCACTACACCAAACTGGCTCTCAGGAGGAAGAGGAGGAGGAGGAGGAGGAGGAAGAGGAGGAGAAGTTAGTTTTTATATCCTGTTCTTTATTACCCGAAGGAGTCAAAGTGACTTAAAATCTATATCAGTCCCCTTCCCTCCTGTCCCTGTGCCTTAATACCAGCTGGAGTTATCTACAAACCAGAGGAAAAACTGGCCAAGCATATTATTGGCTGTAACTGCCACTTCATCTGCTGAAATCAGAAGACAATCAGCAGCGGAAGAAGAAGAAGAAGACAGATTGGATTTATACCCCACCCTTCACTTGGAGCCTTAGAGCAGTTTACAATCTCCTTTCCCTTCCCTTCCCCACCACAGACACCCCGTGAGGTAAGTGGATCTGAGAGAGCTCTCTCGGGGACTGGTCCAGAGAGAACAGCTCTGAAAGAACTTGTAACTGACCCAAGGTCACACCGGCAGCTGCATGTGAAGGAGTGGGGAATCAAACCCGGATCTCCCAGATTAGCGTCTGCGCTGTTAACCACTACACCAAACAGGAGAAAAGTTACAAAAATGGGGCGCAATTTGTTATGTCCACTGACAGCCGCAAGGCGGCAGCGACATATAGCCCGCCAATAAGATCTCTGGCAAGAGATTTAGGCCCGCTGATAGGACCGGGAGAAGTCGAGGCTACTGTGTATAGTTGGCTCCTCGCGGCCAGCACGCCATTACTCTTTTGTGTACCAATAAACTAGTGATGGCGATGTCGTCGTCTGTCTCCTTGATGCCATGAACCTAGTACACAAAACAATTATGGGAGGGCAAAAAATACAAAGGAAAAAACCATCAAGAAAACCACAAAGGTCCACGACATGAGGGCCTTAATTCAGATCCTACTCCAGCACTTTACCCGATCCTGCTAGCCCAGCCTCATCGAACAATGGATCAATTCCATCCACCAGCAACCTCAAAGCTGCCCAGCTTCCAGGGAGAAAGAACCCCCCACCCTTTTCCGTGCAGGGCCTTATATGCTGTCCGTAAGAGCTCCGCCTCCTCGATGGCAATTGGTCCCTGTTTCCCCTCTGTTTCCCCTCTAGTCCAATCACCAGGCTTGAAGGGTCTTTGGTGGGGGTGCCAGATTTTGAAAAGGAAAAGACAGGATGTCTTTCCTGGCTGACTACTACAAAGAAGTGGTCCCTATGACAAATCTCATTTTAAATACCCCCTCCCATTTAAGCTGTGATAATTTCGACCAACTAGCAATGTTCCTAGAGGGGCCACGGTGGGTCAGAGGTTAAGACACTGAGCTGCAGATTGGAAGACCGGAAGTTCGGCAGTTCGAGAGACCCGAATGCCGCGTGACGGAGTGAGCTCCCGTCTCTGGCCCCAGCTCCTGCCAACCTAGCCGTTTGAAAGCAAGAAATTGCAAGTAGATAAACAGGGAACACTTCGGTGGGAAGGGGACAGCGTTCCATGCGCCTCGGCGTCTAATCATGCCGGCCACATGACCACGGAGAAGTCTTTGGACAGCGCTGGCTTTTTGGCTTGGAAACAGAGATGAGCACCACCTCCTAGGGTTGGATTCAACTGGTTTTTGAGCAAGGGAAACCTTTACTAAGGTTATATACAAGGGTCATTTCATAGAAAAAGAGGTGCAGGAGCTCATTAGCATAACTCATTTGCATATGCCACACCCCCTAACATACCGGAAGTGTGTCAGAAGGCAACACCCACCCCTCAGGCTCCACTCCACAGGTGAGTGAAACTGACCTGCTCTTCTTCCATTCCCTTCCCCATCCAACACTTGGTGCAATAAACATAAGCGTCAAGAACACACCCGCATTCTCTTCCTGCTCCCTTGAAACCACCAGGTTTCAAGTAGACTTGAGAGACCCAGGACATGTGCACCACCCATCCCTTCCCCTTCCCCTTCCCCTCCCCACAACAAGACACCTGTGAGGTAGGTGGGGCTGAGAGAGGTCTTTTGAGAACTGCTCATGAGAGAACAGCTCTGAGCTCCAATGGACCCCTGGTTATATAGCTTGATCTTTTCAGATCTTGGAAGCTAAGCAGAGTCAGTACTTGGAAGGGAGACCTAGGGATTTCTACCCCGCCCTCCCTGTCGGAGCCGGCTCTAGGTGGCTTACATAAAAACATTTAAATTACATAGAATAAATAAGTTACATTAAAACATGAATTACAATTAAAACATTTCAACCATAAAAGTGCTAGAAGTTGTTATCAGTTTGGTGGCGGTGGCCATTTTTCAGTGTTCTTAGCTCACAGTCAGCTGTCCGTCTTCATTTTTTATTGTTCTTGCAAGAATTGACGCCCTTTGGGCTGCTGGTGAAAATTCCAGGAATCCGGTCCCTCTCTCATTCCGTTGTTGACTGTTCGCTATTTATAATGGTGGCGACCCCCAAAAGCCCGGTGGAAGAGCTCCATTTTACAGGCCCTGCGGAACTGTAAAGGTCCTGCAGGGCTCCGATCTCCTCCGGGACCTCATTCCACTAGAGTGGGGCTGCCACCGAGAAAGCCCTGGTCCTGGTTATCGACGGCCTAGCCTCCTTCAGACCCGGGAGAGCCAGCCGGTTCTGAGCCCCTGATTGCAGTGCTCTCTGAGGGACATGTGGGGAAAGGCAGTCCCTCAGGTGTGTAGGTCCCAGCAGATGCCAGCACAGCACAAGGATCTTCATAGCGTGGCTGAAGCTATGCCACAGCGGCCATTTTGTGGCTGGCTCCACCTCCTGTGTTGTAGCCATGGAATTACAGCTCATCTCCAGACCATAGAGATCAGTTCCTTTGGAGATAATGGATGTTCTGATGGCTGGACTCTATGGCATTGTAACCTGCTGAGGTCCCTGTCTTCCCCCAGGCCCCACCCTGAAATCTCCAGGAGTTTCCCAACCTGGATCTGACAGTCCTACCCTCATCCTCTAACGGTGGCTAGGAGGAACCGGCAACCCTAACCCACCATGTTCTGTCAGAATTCCAAAGGTGCCCCCAGACTCAAAAGGTTGGGGACCCCTGCCTTATGTCTTTCTCCTTGAAGAAGCAGTCCCCTCAGCTGGTGCCTTTCCCTCCCCCTCCGCCCTGGCCACTCCCTCCCTCACCCATAAAAGAGGAAGAGGGAGAGATAAGGAGGGAGGAATGGCCAGGCCGGTGGTGGTGGTGGGGGAGAGGCACCAGCTGGTGAGCCTCGGAAGGGCCCGGGAGGTGCGGCGGCAAGGCGCCGGCGGCAGGCGCGACGTTTTTCCGGGGGGGGGGGGTTCAGTCCCCCCCGGGAAATTTCGGGGGTGGCTCGAGCCCCCCCGTAGTTTACGCCGGTGCAAACTGCAACCCCAAACCCGCTTATTTATCACAAAGTGCCAGCACGACAATTTAACCTGAATACTGAGGTTTTAGTTTGGAAAAAAGAACTCATTGACATCTTTTGTCTTAAAAGAAAAACACAATAACAGAGCTTTCAATTATACAAACAACTTTTTACTGAAAGGTAAAAGTTTGCATTTGGCCTGCTTTTGAACAATTAATGTGATTTCTGCTGTTGCATGCATGCTGATAATTTCTCTAACCTTGGCTCATACTTAGTAAGTTTGAGAGCAGCCCAGCCTCGAGTCTGTGTCGTCTTTTTCCTTTTAGAGACTGAGTGTCCAAATCCCCAAATCTCCAGGAGTTTCCTGACCTGGATTTGGCAACCCTACCCCCCATCAGTGGCCAAGGGGACCTGGGAACCCTACTTTGGAGAGCGTACTCTATGGCACTGGACGCTACCGAGGCCCTCTACTCCTCAAACACTAGCGCTAGATGGGAAAGAGTTACAGTCTCATTTTTCCAGCAGATCTTTGGTTAGTTGAGCCCAGTTCTGAACGGAGCCCAGGAGAGTCCAGCCATTGTTAATGAGAACTCAGAAAAAGGACTATAATGTAGGGGTTCTTTCCCCACTGACAATGCACCAGAATTATCCCAGTGCTGTTTTAGCGCCAGCCGCTCTTCACCGGAACACCAGCTACAAAAGTGGAGATATAATAACACAAATTAGGCGGCATCAACAACGCATAAGAGCATGGCATTATGCAGAGCAGCCCTTCCGTACACAAACCTAAATGCCCCTCGTAACAATTGCACGATTATCTAAATGAAGCCCATTTAGCCATAAGGCGGCTATAACCGCTGCCTGCTCCTTTGATGTGAAAAGACTAAAAGGGAGCTGCTTACATTTCAGGGCACAGAGCTATTATTTCAAGGTTCTTGTGCTATAAGAGGATCCTCTTCTAAACCTTTCAGGGAGTCCAGGAAGGCCAGTGAGCTATCGAAAACACTCGTTGCAAAGGAAGGAGCGTCAGCATACTCTGCACTCAGTGGGTACTAATGAAAGGATTCAGCAGGCCTTTCCGCGACCTTCCTTTCCAATTATTTCTCCTGCTCCTCACCACACTGTCCCCCTGTGATGGACTGCACTTTTCAAAAGCTTAGAAGTGCTGTACAAACAGCTGAAGGACTGTGAAGGGTTAACTCTTCAGAGCCTTGAGTGACAGGCTGCTCCAAGCAATCTGATTGGTTAGGTCAGCTGAGCAGAGGAAGACTTGACAGAGCAGCACGCGGAGGAGACAGTCCTGAGTGACAGGCTGCTCCATGCAATCTGATTGGTTAACATCAGCTGAGCAAAGAAAGTCATCAGAACCTAAGAACATAAGAGAAGCCAATGTTGGATCAGGCCAATGGCCCATCCAGTCCAACACTCTGTGTCACACAGTGGCCAAAAACACCAGGTGCCCTCAGGAGGTCCAGCAGTGGGGGCAGGACACTAGAAGCCCCTCCCACTGCTGCCCTTCCCCCAAGCACCAAGAATACAGAGCATCACTTGCCCCAGACTGAGAGTTCCCATATACTTTGTGGCTAATAGCCACTGATGGACCTCTGCTCCATATGTTTATCCAGTTCCCTCTTGAAGCCGTCCATGCTTGTAACTGCCACCCCCTCCTGTGGCAGTGAATTCCAGGTGTTCATCACTCTTTGGGTGAAGAAGGACTTCCTTTTATCTGTTCTAACCCGACTGCTCAGCAATTTCATGGAGGGCCCCCGAGTTCTTGTCCTGTGAGAAAGGGAGAAAAGGACTTCTTTCTCTACCTGCTCTATCCCATGCATAATCTTTTCAACCTTGATCATGTCACCCCTCAGCTGTCGTTTCTCCAGGCTAAATAGCCCCAAGCGCTTCAATCTTTCTTCACAGGGAAAGTGTTCCAACCCTTTTATCGTTCTAGTTGCCCTTTTCTGCACTTTTCTCAATGCTATGATATCTTTTTTGAGGTGAGGCAACCAGAACTATACACAGTACTCCAAATGAGGTCGCCCCATCGATTTCTACAGGGGCATTAGGATACTGGCTGATTTGTTTTCAGATCCCTTCCTAAATAACCCCCAGCATAGCGTTGGCCTTTTTCACTGCTGTCGCACACTGTCTTGACATTTTCATTGCGTTATCTACTACGACACCAAGATCTCTCTCTTGGTCAGTTACCGCCAGTTTGGAGCCCATCAACGTATATTTATAGTTAGGATTTTTGGCTCCAAAGTGCATCACTTTGCACTTGGCCACACTGAACCCCGTTTGTCACATTGACGCTGACTAGTGTGGCTAGCTCTGGGTAGGGATATTCCTAGAGGTTTTGAGTGTGGAGCCTTGGGAGAGCAAGGTTTGGGGAGGCGAGGGACCTCAATAGAGCTTAATGTCATGGAGTCCACCCTCCAAAGCTGCCATTTTCTCCAGGGGAACTGAACTCTGTTGTCCGGAGAGCTGAACACTTTCCTGTGAAGAAAGGTTGAAGCGCTTGGGGCTCTTTAGCTTGGAGAAACGACGGCTGAGGGGTGACATGATAGAGGTTTACAAGGTTATGCATGGGACAGAGCAGGTCGAGAAAGAAGTCCTTTTCTCCCTTTCTCACAAGACAAGAACTCGTGGGCACTCCATGAAATTGCTGAGCAGTTGGGTTAGAATAGATAAAAGGAAGTCCTTCTTCACCCAGAGTGATTAACACATGGAATTCACTGCCACAGGAGGTGGTGGTGGCTACAAGCATGGACGGCTTCAAGAGAGAACTGGATAAACATCTGGAGCAGAGGTCCATCAGTGGCTATTAGACACAAGGTATAGATAGGAACTCTCAGTCTGGGGCAAGGGATGCTCTGTATTCTTGGTGCTCGGGGGGTGGGGGGCAACAGTGGGAGGGCTTCTAGTGTCCTGGCCCCACTGCTGGACCTCCTGATTGTTAGGGCTTTTGTCCAATATTCAAGAAAATTCAGAGTAATGGATCTTGCTTTTCTGGAAAGAAGAGATTGCTTCTTTTAGTTTAAAAGAAGCTGTATTACTAAAGGGAAAAGGGCAACGGGATTAGCTACAAATAAACAAAACATGCTTCCTAAGCAGCATTGTGCTGCGTCTGCACGCTAAGACATCCTACTACAGAGAGAGAGAGATTACAATGGAGGATCTCTCCTTCTTCTTGACCCCTGAAAGGAAACACCTGATATCAGTGACCAATTAGCAAAACAGTACACCTTCAGGTTTCCCAGGCTTAGAGTTAATTGGCCAGCTGCCGGGCACTTCCAGGTTAAACTAAGAAACACAAGTTGCATAGGTTAACCCTATAATGACTGAAATCCCAGGTCTTGTCTTTCATACTCATGTCTCCAACACTGAGGGCACCTGGTGTTTTTGGCCACTGTGTGACAGAGTGTTGGACTGGATGGGCCTGATACAACATTGCCTTCTCCTATGTTCTTATTTTTTAATACCAGTGGATCTCCAAGCCCTGCCCTGAAGTCAGCAATCTTACCCGGGGTCTTCCAGGAATTACAACTGGTCTCCAGGCGACAGAGATCAGTTCCCCTGGAGAAAATGGCTGCTTTGGAGGGTGGACTCTATGGTCTATCAGAGATTCTAGGAGAAGTCCCTCCCCAAATCCCTCCCTCCACAGTCCCTGCCACCAGATCTCCAGGGATTTCCAAGCCCAAAAGTTGGCAACCCCATTCACAGGGCAGTTCCAGGTCCGTGCCTGCCAATTGTGTGTGTGTGTGTGTGTGAAGTGAATACTTGGGCCTTGGTTTCACTGCCACCTCTCCACCCCGAACAATCGTGGGATTTTGTGTTTAGCTGAGAATACTGAGAATCCATTTGTTGCGGTGCCTCCATATTAAAGCCATTTCAAGTCTGTGCATTGCAGCTTTTGAGCTGGAATGATGGTGGTGGTGATGACGACGACGCTAGTGTCTGCAGCAAAACTGTTTAAACTGAACATAAAGAAGACCACGAAAGAGTTGCAGCTATGTTGCACTGGAATCGTTGCAAGAAGTGGGGCTTACGATCAGCCAGAAATTCATGGGCGCATGAACCAGACAAGATCACGGAGAATGACGAAACAAAGAGTCTTCGGGACTTCAGATTACAAATGGATAAACACCTGGAGTGTAATACCCCTAATCAGGGGTCATTTCGTAGAAAAAGAGGTGCAGGAGCTCATTAGCATAACCTATTTGCATATGCCACACCCCCTAACATGCCGGAAGTGTGTCAGAAGGCAACACCCACCCCTCAGGCTCCACTCCACAGGTGAGTGAAACTGACCTGCTCTTCCTCCACTCCCTTCCCCATCCAATACTTGGTGCAATAAACATAAGCGTAAAGAACACACCCTCATTCTCTTCCTGCTCCCTTGAAACCACCAGGTTTCAAGTAGACTTGAGATACCCAGGACATGTGCCCCACCCATCCCTTTCCCTTCCCCTCCCCACAACAAGACACCCTGTGAGGTAGGTGGGGCTGAGAGAGGTCTTTTGAGAACTGCTCATGAGAGAACAGCTCTGAGAGAACTTGTGACTCGCCCAAGATCACACCAGCAGCTGCATGTGGAGGAGTGGGGAATCAAACCCAGTTCTCCCAGATTAGAGTCCAACTCCTGAACACTACACCAAACTGATGGGGTGGAAGCTGCTGAAGGGTTGGTGAAATTTCTCCAGTACTTATGTGCCATGTGCCCAGATTAAAAATGGTATACTTGGAAAATGTATATGCCACCTTGAGCAAGTCTCTGGAAAAGCAGCACACAGTCATAAAAGGAACAATGATAAAATTATCAATATTAAAACAAAACATTAAAAACAGTAAAGACCGTAGCAGGGCTTTCCCCGGGGCGCTGCGCCTCTGCACTGCTCGGGGAAGCCGAGGAGGGGGTGGGGCTTGGTCATGTGCCCACCCCCTGGACTCCTCACTCCCGGAGCTGCACTCCTGTGCGCTCCCGCTCCAACGGACCCCTGCCCCTAATATCATAATTGGGGGGGGGGGGATGAGAAATAGGGTTGGATCACTGACACTGCAATCCCAGGAGACAGCAGAATGGAAAAGAAAGAACAGGAGAAGATCACGGATACCAAGACCTTCGAATAGAGTTAGAGCACCTCTAGGAGGAGAAGGTCACCATTGTTCCAGTTGTCATTGGAGCCCTTGGAGCGGTGCCTGGAAGTCTCAAGAAACACCTGGATATTCTGGGAATTGAGCAAATAATACCAGCTCTGCTCCAGAAGACAGTGTTGATTGGAACAGCAAGAGTCCTACGAAGATATCTCTACAATTCCCAAGAAATCGGCTAGATCTCGAATTGCAGAACAGCATCTACCAGTCAAATATCTGACTGTGATCATTCATGACGACGACGACGACACGACCGCGGTCGTAATAATCCACAATCACGCCACAGCATTTCCAAGTACGGCATTTTATTTCTCTGAAAGCACAAGTTATCTGCCAAGGAAAACGGCCATATTTGCACAGGAACAGTCACAAAGCTCGATCGTGTCGAAGTCACAAACGTTTCGGTAAATAAGAAGATTGCGTTTCTACCAGCCCACCATCTGCGGCCCTTTTAATTTCATAGGCACAGAGCAATAAAGCTATAGAATTGTTTTCATCGTTTTGACGCTGCTCCTCTCCAAACATTCAGAGCTCGGCCATCTGAATTTCCCACATGTCCACTGTAAATGCTACCTAAATGCCCCCAGAGCTGGTGCGTTTGAAATTCAAATGGAGTATTTAAGCATTAGAGCATATAGATAAAAACATATATATGTATATATAAAACCAAATGCCTCCATCTTTGTTTGTTCTGTGTTCCGAAATAAAGAAATACTTTTCTTTCATTCATCACAATGAGCTCAAGGTAGGGCACGTGAGGTTGTCTTAGTTCTCCCAACAACCCTGTGAGGTAGATACGGATTCGAACCCAGATCTCGCTAATCAAAGTCCATTGCAGTGTTCATGATCATATACCAGCTCTCTAAAGGCTTAACACAAGACTGTATGGGTACTTTCAATGGCTGAAGGGTTCCTTAGAATAAAATCGGGCAGAAAATACCGTATTTTTTGCTCCATAAGACTAACTTTTTCTCCCAAAAAAAGTGGGGGGAAAAGTGTGTGCGTCTTAAACCCCCCTCACCTTTCCCAAGCCACGGCACCGAGCGGAGCTAGGTGCGTCTTATGGTCAGGTGCGTCTTATGGAGCGAAAAATACAGTACATCTTTAAAGTCTCGTAAAATCAAATCTGTACGGGTTCCAATCTTGCCAAAGTTTAGCAGTTTTCGATATTAATTCCAATGGAAGAAATTTAAGTATACGCCTTTTTCCTGTGAAACCATAAGGATCTGAAAGCACTTAACCTTGGCCGAATGATCAGGCTCATCTGGTAACGCCCATGGGTGTAGAAGCTTTGAGAAAGAAGTGAAAGAAACGATTCGGCAAATTATTATTGATTCTATGATCCTAAGACTCTCTATGGAGGTTTTCAGCCCTAGTTAAGTTAAAGAGAGGGCTTCTTTCTTGGACTATTCACCTAGACATTTTTATTCCCATTTGGCCTTTCATTATTAGAGATGTGCTTGCTAGCGTAGTTAGGTTGAAAAGGCAGATGAAAATTCATGAACAATAGAGTTTTTAGCCAAATGCTAGAGCGTCCCCTGCAGGACGTGCCCGGTGTGATGATGTCATCTCTGGGTGATGTCATCATTCCAGGCACATCGAACACAGTGGAGCTCTTCAGGGGCCGGGCTCCCCCGGACAGGGCTCCCCCGGACGGATTGGGGGCCCTGAAATTGGGGGTCCAGGATCTGTGCAACTGTGGTTTGTATCAGAATCATGGAAGTTAGAGGTAGGGTTGCCAGCCTCCAGGTGGTGGCTGGAGACCTCCTGCAGATACAACTGATCTCCAGACAAAAGGGATCAGATCACTTTAGGCCTGCCAAGTCCCCCGGTGGGGCGGGGGAAACACTGATTTTTAGTGCTTATCTCCCGCTTTTCCAAAGTTGGCCACCGGGGGGACAAAATGGCTGCCTTAAAAGGGAAATGTCTGCAGAGAGCCTGCCCTGCAGTAAAAAGCCTCGCCAGACATTTCCCCTTTAAGAAGTCAGCAAGAGAGCTTCTTCCACAGCAAGACAGGTCCGCCCAGAGATTAAGGAGGGACTGAAGGAGCTGCTTTTGCATGTGGCTGGCAAGGTGAGTTTCTCTTCCAGCTCTTTTCATTCTCTCTCCCTCTTTCTTTTTTCTGTCTGTCTGTCTGTCTGTCTGTCTGTCTCTCTCTCTGTCCCCATCCAGCAGAGGTCTATCAGTGGCTATTATAGCCACAAGGTCTAAATGGAAGTAAGTGCCTCTGCCAGTTTTTTTCCCTTCTCTCTCTCTCTCTTTCTTTTTTTTTTCTGTCCGTCTGTCTGTCTGTCTGTCTCTCTGTCTCTCTCTGTCCCCATCCACCAGAGGTCTATCAGTGGCTATTATTAGCCACAAGGTCTAAATGGAACCCTTTGTCTGGGGCAGTGAGGCTCTGAATTCTTGGTGCTTGGGGGGCAACAGTGGGAGGGCTTCTGGAGTTCTGGCTCCGCTGCTGGACCTCCTGAGGGCACCTGGTATTTTTGGCCACTGTTGTGACACAGAGTGTTGTATTGGATGGGCTGTACTGGATGGGCTGATCCACTGTGGCTTCTCTCCTGTTCTTATGATATGAAAATCATATTTAGCACTTGTGTAGCACTTAGTGCTTCATATTCTGCCGAGATGAGGAAGGATTCAGTAGGGCCGTTGCTCAGTGATAGAGCATCTGCTTGACATGCAGGAGGTATCAGCCTCTTCAGCTAAAAAAGGATCAGGTAATAGGTGACATTAAAGATCTCAGCCTGAGACCCTGGAGAGCCACTACCAGTCTGAGTAGTCAATACTGACCTTGATGGACCAATGGCCTGATTCAGTATTAGGAAACTTCATGAGTTCATGTGTCAGCATGTGGAAGCAACATCACAGGATGTGACATCACAAAATGATGTCACTTCCTTTCTCCTGGCTCCACCCCCAAAGTCTCCTGGCTCCACCCCCAAAGTCCCCAGATATTTCCCAAGTTGGACTTGGCAGCCCTAGATCACTTGGAGAAATGGGCCACTTTGGAAGGTAGACTCCATGGTATTATATCCCACCAAAGTCCCTCCACTCCCGCTTTCCTCAAGCTCTGCCCCCAATATCTCCAGGCATTTCTCAACCCGGAACTGGCAATCCTATTTAGAAGTGATCCAACAATTTTGCCGATCGGCACCAGATTTTATGCCCTGCTACTAGCCCGATCTCATCAGATCTCAGCAGCTAAGGAGGGTCAGCCCTGGCTAGCGTTTGGATGGGAGACCCTCAAAGAATGCCAGGGTTGCTACAACCACCTCTGAAGGGCTCTTAGCTTGAAAACCCTATGGGGTCACCATAATTTGGCTGTAAAAAACAACCACTAGCGTTTTAAAGGGTGGGGAACAGATACTAAAGGGAACCATTTCTTTTTGGTTTAGAACCGCTAACAGTATCATCAGGAGTCCAGTTTGCCTTGTTGGAACAAAGCAGGACTTGAAGAGTTAAGAACATAAGAGAAGTCAATGTTGGATCACGCCAGTTGGATCACTCTGTGTCACACTGTGGCCAAAAACACCAGGTGCCATCAGGAGGTCCACCAATGGGTCCAGAACACCAGAAGCCCTCCCACTGTTGCCCCCCCAAAGCACCAAGACGACAGAGCATCACTTGCCCCAGTCCGAGAGTTCCTATCTATACCTTGTGGCTAATAGCCACTGATGGACCTCTGCTCCATATAAAAACACAAGAGAAGCCAATCTTGGATCAAGCCAGTGGTCCATCTAGTCCAAACTCTGTTCACACAGTGGCCAAAAACCTGGTTCCATCAGGAGGTCCACCAGTGGGGGCAGGACACTAGAAGCTCTCCCACTGTTGCCCCCCTCCTGTCAAGCACCAAGAATACAGAGCATCACCTGCCCCAGACTGAGAGTTCCTATCTATACCTTGTGGCTAATAGCCACTGATGGACCTCTGCTCCATATAAAAACATAAGAGAAGCCATGTTGGACCAGGCCAGTGATCCATCTAGTCCAAACTCTGTTCACACAGTGGCCAAAAACCTGGTTCCATCAGGAGGTCCACCAGTGGGGCCAGGACACTAGAAGCTCTCCCACTGTTGCCCCCTTCCCGTCAAGCACCAAGAATACAGAGCATCACTTGCCCCAGACTGAGAGTTCCTATCTATACCTTGTGGCTAAGAGCCACTGATGGACCTCTGCTCCATATGTTTATCTAATTCCCTCTTGAAGCCGTCCATGCTTGTAACCACCACCACCTCCTGGGGCAGTGAATTCCATCTGTTAATCACTCTTTGGGTGAAGGACTTCCTTTTATCCGTTCTAACCTGACTGCACAGCAATTTCATTGAGAGTTAAATCCTCTCTTCCCTTCCTGCAAGGCCCCACTCCGAATTGTCTGCACAAGTTTGGTGGGTAGATGTCTCATTGGTAGGCCAATCCTATGCACAGCAAGTAATTTCTACCTAACAGGGCTGGTGAGCAGTGTTCCCTCTAAGTTAAGTTAGTGTGAGCTAGCTCCCCATTTTTTAGCCTCCGGCTCACACATTTTTGTCTTCGCTCAGGAAGGATGGCTGTAGCCAAGCCAAAATCGCTCGCTCCAAACTTTAAGGCCTGTAGCGCACAAAGTAGAATTCTTGCTCACAAGAATCCTCAGCTTAAAGGGAGCGTGACCTGGGAGTGGATGCTTTTGCGTGTTGGAACTGCCCGCCTCCGGATAAGGCCAGGAGATCTCCTGAATTCACAACCGATCTCAAAGACTAGGGGTGGCCAAACTGTGGCTCAGGAGCCACATGCGGCTCTTTCACACATATTGTGTGGCTCCTGGCACGGCAGCTGGGGAAGCTAAATATTGTCAGCAAAGAAGTATCCTTGGACAAATAAATATCGTTATCAAAATCCGCTTTTGCCCTTTTTGTTATTATTTTGGGCAGTCTCATGTAATGTTAATAAAGAGCAAATTTGCAGATTTCCCACTGAAAACGTGTAATATTTGTTCGTGCCTTGCGGCTCTCAAACATCTGACATTTATTCTAGGTGGCTCTTATGTCAGGCCCGTTTGGCCACCCCTGTCCAAACCTATGGAGATGAGCTCCACTGACATAAATGGCAGCTCTGGAGGATGGACTCTAAGGTATTAAACCTCATTGAGCAGTGTTGTCATCGTTTAGCCTGAGCCTGGAGATGCCCTAGAATCTCAAATGATCCTTAGAGTAAGACATCCATTCCCTTGAAGAAAAGTGCAGCTTCGGAGGGTGGGACCCCAAGGTCCTTCCCCTCCCCAAACCCTACCTGAATCTCCAGGAATTTTGCAAGCCAGGATTGGCAACCATAGCCACTGAGGTCCCTCCCTAGCTCCACCCCCAAATTTCCAGGAATCTCCTAACCCAGAGTTGGCAATCCTACTGCATGTGTTGCATTTCATTTCATCCGCCTGAGAGACATTCAAGGGCCTGTTATCAATTATGAAAAGGTAACAAAGTACACGCTTTAACAGCCTAGCTGGATCTCTTCAGATCTTGGCTACTAAGCTAGGTCAGCCCTCGTTAGGACTTGGATGGGAGACCACCAAGGAAGTCCAGGGTTGCCATGCAGAGGCAGGCAATGGGAAACCACCTCTGAACATCTGCCCCGACTAGCCCAGGCTAGCCCAGTCTCATCAAGCAGAGTCGGTCCTGGTTAGTACATGGATGGGAGACAACCAAGGAATGCCAGAGTTGCCACAGATGGAAGTAAAGGCAAACCACCCCTGAACGTCTCTTGCCTAGAAAACCCAAGGGGGTCACTATAAGTTGGCCACGCCTCAATAGTGCTTTCCACCAACCAACAGGTCTCCATATCCAGACTTCCTCCCAACAGCCTTTGGAAAGAGAATTTCGAAGTCTTCATGGGCATGTTGGGCCCACAAATTATATTATTTTACTATTATCGTAGAAAGACATACCAACATAGGTCTTGAAAAGACACAGCTTCATAGATTCAGAACAATAACCATGTAGACACGACGTCAGTCTGGTTTATGGTACTGTTGTTTGCAAACTTCAGAACACGTACAATCCCCTCAAGTCTTTCTCTTTGTCGCACCCTCAAGTACCATCGGCACAAAGCGGTTTGTAATCTTCTGTTCTCTTTTTCTTCTGGGAATCATCCCTGGTGAAGGTCATCCCTTTTGGGCCAAAACTGTTCTCTGGTAAACTGATCCCGGCAATCTTGACCCAATAGGGGTTAACTTCACCAGGGACCAATGCTCCCTCCCAGCTGGGGAGTCTTGTGAGCAACAAATTCTACTTTGTGAGCTACCGGCATTCAAGTTGTGAGCGAGCGATTTGGCTGCTGCATAAATTAGTTTCCTCTCGAGCCATCCTCCCTGAGCTAAGACAAAAATGTGTGCCGGAGGTTAAAAAACAGTGGGCTAGCTCACACTAACTCAGCTTAGAGGAAACACTGCCGCTGTGGAATTCGCTGCCAGAGGATGCAGTGATGGTCACAGGAATAAACAACTTTAAAAGAGTATTAGACAGACGCGTGGAGGATAAGTCTATCAGTGGCTACATGTGACAGTGACTGTGGGGAACCTCCATGTTCAGGGGCAGTCAGCCTCTGGAATCTCAGAGCCAGGAGGCAACACCAGGGGAAGGCCTCTATGCCGTTGTTGGCCCTCCAGAGAACTGGCTGTGCGAGACAGGATGCTGGACTAGATGGACCACTGGTCTGATCCAGCAGGGCTCTTCTGATGTTCTCATGAAGGCCTCGGCCTCTGTGCCCTGTTGTTGGCCCTCCAGAGGAACTGGTTGGCCCCTGTGTGAGACAGGATGCTGGACTAGATGGACCACTGGTCTGATCCAGCAGGGCTCTTCTGATGTTCTTATGAAGGCCTTGGCCTCTCTGCCCTGTAGTTGGCCCTCCAGAGGAACTGGTTGGCCACTGTGTGAGACAGGATACTGGACTAGATGGACCCCTGGTCTGATCCAGCAGGGCTCTTCTGATGTTCTTATGAAGGCCTCGGCCTCTATGCTCTGTTGTTGGCCCTCCAGAGGAATTGGTTGGCCACTGTGTGAGACAGGATGCTGGACTAGATGGACCACTGGTCTGATCCATCAGGGCTCTTCTGATGTTCTTATGAAGGCCTCGGCCTCTCTGCCCTGTTGTTGGCCCTCCAGAGGAACTGGTTGGCCACTGTGTGAGAGAGGAGGCTGGACTAGATGGACCACTGGTCTGATCCATCAGGGCTCTTCTGATGTTCTTATGAAGGCCTCGGCCTCTCTGCCCTGTTGTTGGCCCTCCAGAGGAACTGGTTGGCCACTGTGTGAGAGAGGAGGCTGGACTGGATGGACCTCTGGTCTGATCCAGCTGGGCTCTTCTGATGTTCTTATTAACTTTATTGGGTGGCTGTGAGCCTGGTGCTATATTTCCTACTTCACAGGGTTGTTGTGCGGGGGTCAGGGACGAGATAGCCCTATCGACTGCAGTTAGATTACAAGTACGTTGACAGGGCTAAACCTGTTTTTAATACTTGTACAGCATCCAACGGTTTTAGGAGTACTATTATTATCGTTATTGTTACACATTATTGTTACACAGCCGATCGATTAAATCAGCAGGGGCCCCTTTCCGCTCTCTTCCAACTCTTCAAGTCTCTTGCGTCAGAGGAAAGCACCATCACTAGCTAGAGAGATCCATGGGATCCAATAAAAATTACTACTACCGCTACTACTCTTACTACAACCACTACAACAAAAATTACCACTACCATTGCTACTACCACCACCACTAATAACAATAATGTTACCCTGAGCTACCAGGAGAAAGCGCAAGACATAAATCCAGCAAATGTGATCATTAATTCCGGGCCTACTCTCCGGTGAGGGAATTTCTCAGTTACTGCTTGTCACCACATGTTTGATACAGCTTTTGTCTTTCGCTTCGCAAATTAGCAAGGAACCGTAACAGTCTACTGGCAGTGTGCCGATACAGTTCTTGAAACAGGCTGTTCCTTCCCTTTTCTCAGCCTCTCACACAAACATCAAGGATTTAACCAGGGCTCATTTCGTAGCAGGAGCTCCTTTGCATATTAGGCCACACACCCCTGACGTAGCCAATCCCCCAAGAGCTTACAGAGCTCTTCTTGCAGCGGCTACAGTAAGCTCTTGGAGGATTGGCTACATCAAGGGGTGTGTGGCCTAATATGCAGAGGAGCTCCTGCTACGAAATGAGCCCTGGATTTAACATCGGCGGCACGGTCACTGCTCCCGGAGCCCCGCCAGAAGAGACGAGGCCGACGAAATCCAGCAAAAGAGCGGCTTGGGCGGTCCTACAGCAGGTAGGAAAACACCCCAAGCATCCGGCAGACCAAGACGTGAAAAGATGTGACATCGTTTTGTCGCACCAACGCACAGAAAGATTCCTACAAGACGTCTGTACAGTCCCCGTCGGAGGAAGAGGAAGAGTCACTGTGCCTTACGTTTGGGATTCAAGTTTCAAGAAGATTCTAGGTCAGCTTGGTTAACTTTTTTCCCACCATAGAGAACAATGGAAGGAATGGGGGCAACCTGTTTGGGGGCCCGTAGAATTGGACCCCCTGGTCCAATCTTCTTGAAACTTGGTGGGCATTTCGAGGAGAGGCCCCAGCAGCTACCCTGCAAGTTTGGAGCCTCTCCCTCAAACCCCCTCCCTTCCAGTGGCTTTTAAAGTTGCCGCCGAATTTCGGCGGCAATTCAGCGGCGAGCTGAATCAGATTAGAGAATCTGATTCGGCCCGTGGCTGCCCTACTGGCCAGTCCTGAGCTGCTCCGGCCCCAACGGACCCCTGGTGACCTTGATGCCTTCTTTTCTCTGGCTTGTGTGTGGGGAGGGCATGTCTGGCACCTGGTTGGTTCTGAGCTAACTGGCTGGGAACTAGGACACCTAAACTCTTCTCTGACTGAAGTGCTGACATCTTGTTATTCCTCGAATGTTTCTTGTTCACTACCTTGGGTTTAATTGTTATTTTGCTGGTTTTCTAGCACTGAGCCAAGTTTCTGGGAAGGGCAGTCAAAAATCAGGGGGAGGAGGAGGAGAATCATAGAGTTGGAAGGGACCTCCACGGCCATCTAGCCCAACCCCCTGCACAATGCAAGAAATTCACAAATACCTCCCCCTCCACACCCCAGAGACTCCTGTTCCATGGCCAGAAGATGACAAAAAAAACCCCTCCAGGATTGCTTCCTAACCCCAAATTGGCAATTATCATTTCTCTGGAGGTGTAGGGAAGGGCCACGAGAACGAAGCACTGGGGCAACCCTTCCTTCCCTCCAAGTTCTCAGAATCTGCATGGCTGTCAGATGGCCATCTAACCTCTGTTTGGAAACCTCCAAAAAAGTAGAGCCCACCACTTCCTGAGGAAGCCTGTTCCAGTGAGGAACCACTCTAACCACCAGGAAATACTTCCTAATATTTAGCCAAAAACTCTTCTGATTTAATTTCAACCCGTTGGTTCTGGTCTGACCTTCTGGGGCAACAGAAAACAACTTCACACCATCCTCTAGATGACAGCCCTTCAAGAAGAAGAGGAGGAGGAGGAGGAGGAGGAGGAGGGGGAGGAGATTGGATTTATACAGCGCCCTTTACTCAGAGTCTCAGAGCGGCTTACAATCTCCTTTCTCTTCCCCTCCCCACAACAGACACCCTGTGAGACAGGTGGGGATGTGAGAGCTCTGAGAGAACTGCTCTTGAGAGAACAGCTCTGAGAGAACTGTGGCTGACCCAAGTTCATGCCAGCAGCTGCATGTGGACAAGGGGGGAATCAAACGCGATTCTCCCAGGTTAGAGTCTGTGCTCTTAACCACTATACCAAATAGACTCTCACACCAAACAAACCTCAGGGGCCAGTTTTTCTAGTGGAAGGCAGTAAAGAGAAGGCCTACTTAACCCCTCTCTCCCTTGCCGTTCTTCGACTGAAACTCCCTCTGGCCAGTTACGCCCCCCGCCCAGGCTTCTGGACAAGGAGCTGGGGGAGAGATTTGTAGCACAGAAATGGGCAACTGGGAAAGGATTAAGCCTGCCCACTGCCAGCAGATGTAACAGGGAGGAAAGCATGCCGTGGGTTGGATCCCAGGGGTCAGTTCCTTGGAGAGCCCCTTGCCTCTTTGTTTGTGCCTGAGGAGGGGACCAGCCCTAGCCAGAACCAATCTGTGGGATCCTGTCCACCAAGCTGCAACCCAGAAGGCAAGGTCATGTGACATCATTGAGGTGCTCTATTGGCTGGAGCAAATGTGTGGCTGATGGATGACATTCGTTTCTGCATAAGGCACGTTTGGGCATTCATCAGCCACAGGTCTGCCCTGGATGTTACCCGGGTCTCCCCTGCTCCTTGTTTGCAGTCACTGCATGAGGTTTAGGGTTGCCAACTCTAGGTTACAACATTTCCTGGTGCTTTGGGAGAGGTGACTGAGGAGGGTGGGCTTTTAGGAGGGGAGGGACCTCAGCCGGGTACAACGCCATAGAGGCCGTCTTCCAAAGCCACCAGTTCCTCCACAAGAGCTAATCTCTGCCATGTGGAGTTCAGTGGGAATTCCATGCCCCACCTGGACACTCATGGCAACCAGGGCTCATTTCGTAGCAGGAGCTCCTTTGCATATTAGGCCACACACCCCTAATGTAGCCAATCCTCCGAGAGCTTACAGAGCACTTCTTACAGGGGCTACTGTAAGCTCTTGGAGGATTGGCTACACCAGGGGTGTGTGGCCTAATATGCAAAGGAGCTCCTGCTACAAAATGAGCCTTGATGGCAACCATAATTAAGACTGCTTTCAGCCCCTGCTCCCCAGAAGACAGATTCACCCCCCCCCCCAAAAAAATAATAATAAGAAAACCAAGTTAACATCACAAACTTTTACATTTGCTAATGTTTTTTTTTTTTTAAAAAAATGCATGCTGTGTAATTGATTTCCCGTTAGGTTTTTATGAACCTCTATAAATCCATTTATCTGTCACGGCCGTAGAAAAAAAATGTTTTTGATCAGAATTTCCCCCTTGAATGCTCGATGGAAAAACCAATCACCTTCGTTACCATTCCTTCTGTAATGTCATTAAACCCCCGCACATACGCGCACACACACGTACGAACAATATTTTCATTACAGGAAGCTGGCGGGATAACAGCTATATCTCTGAACATCTGAAGCTGGGGATAAACAAGAGGAGAAAGCAGCTAGATTCACATTCCTTCATGAACAGATCAGCCTCTGTTAAAAAGCAAACGCTGGTCAGACCAAATAGATTCGAGTCTGATCCGCCGAGGCAATGCTTCGAAGTCCGCCCGCATGCACACAAGACCTTTGGATTCCCCGTTTCAGCCTGCCCGCGATAAAACAGAAACATTTGTTCTTTGCATATTAAGACACTTGAAGTTCACTTAATTGACTGAATGCGTCATCTCGGGTTTCCATCAGGAAACCTGCTTGGTAGCTGCACAGCAATACGAAACAGCAATTAGGTTTAAACAGCGATCTACGTCCCTCTCCTTGGAGACACAACACGCATAAGCACATCTGCCACAGTTTGTCACAGGAGAGTACCGGGGGGGGGGGGAGTAGCAGCCGACTCTTCGTTTCTCATTCCTTCTGTGGCTGCTGCATGGAACGATGCTTTGTCGCCCCGATTTTATCCCTTGATTTTATTCCGGTCATGTTCGCCCGTGACCGTCACTGCTGCATTGCGTAAAAACCTTCCGATGCACATTAATCAAAGTGGCTAACATTTGTCACTGTGGTCTCCGCCGATGCGCCACGTAAACCTTTGCATCATTGAAGGGAGGATGTTGATACACGTGCACAGGTTTTGTTTTTTAACACAAGAGATCACATACCCCAACCCCCCCTGCCTATTCTGGCACATCTACTATTCAAACGATGCACACTTCAAAGAGTCGAAAGCACGAAAGAATGTCTTTGGGCCTCATTGTCGGTAGGCAAAAACACATGGTTCATTTCTCCTCCTCCTCAACAACCATTTGGGGAATTGTTCTCTCCCGCTGCCATTCTGTGCTTCAGATCCAACAACGCTCGGTTTTGGAGTGGGCCAGCAATTCCCAAGCAGCTCCTCGTCAACCAACAGTGTCTGGTGCTCCGTTGAAGCATCTCGGGCTGTACAAGCAATTAATGTTCTCTTCTCTCTGCCGCTTTCCCCTTTTATCACGACGGTGGCCAAAAAGCCCAGCAAGAGCCAAGCTTGGCAACGACTCCTCCATTCCGAGCGCTTTGTAAAGACGTGGAAAGCGTACAGTGTCCAGTGGCACACTGTGACAAGGTATTTAAAGAGAAGGAAATGCGTCAATCTGAGGTCCATTGGCTCGTTTTCCTGTCCCGCAAGAGTGATGCTTTAATGGGTTCCTCCTCCCCATGTGCCTGCGAGTCTCCATTTCTCGGTCAAAAATGCTCCTCTATCAGAGAGCCGTTATCTGGGTTAGCTCCGACGTGGGCGTCGTCGGGCTCTGCTGGCTGACAGGCACCATGGGGATTTCCACGCCTAGTCATGCCGGATTGTTAGTCCCGTCTGAGTTCTTGCAGGCATAAGCCACATCCTTGGCGATGCTGCACATCCGGTTGGACATCTGGAGCTCTTTCCTAAAGGCGGACGGGAAGCAGAACTTCTTGAAGCATGTCTTGAAATTCTCGTCCAGGAACGCATAGAGGACCGGGTTCAAGCTGCTGTTGGCGTATCCCAGCGCAGTACAGAAACACAGGATGGTGAGATTGACCTCGTTGTCGGTCTTGGCGCCGAGACATCGGACCAGGACGAAGATCTGAACAGGCGTCCAGCAGATGATGAAGACGGCAACCACCACAAGGACCATCCGAGTGATGCGCCGGAGATTCCTGTCTTTCTCTTTCGACCCAGAGAGAACACGGACGTTCTTCAGGCGCCTGATCATGAGGCTGTAGCAGATGGTGATGATCATGACGGGGATCATAAAGGAGAAGAGGAAGATACAGATGCCGAACACTGGATCCCAGTAACCCACTGGGTCAGGGAGCCGGATCAGGCAGTCGATATCTGCAGAGGCAAGAAAGAGAGAAAGTGTTTGGTCTCAAAAAGGATGTCGCTGTTTTTCAGTTGCGTAACATGCCTTCCTTTCTAGCCAATATGAAGAAGAAGAAGAAGAAGAGATTGGATTTATACCCTGCCCTTCGCTCGGAGTCTCAGAGCAGCTTACAAACTCCTCTCCCTTCCCCTCCCCACAACAGACACCCTGTGAGGTAGGTGGGGCTGAGAGAGCTCTGACAGAAACTGCTCTCTTTCAAGAACAGCTGTGCCAGAACTACAGTTTGCCCAAGGTCATCCAGCAGGTGCAAGTGGAGGAGCGAGGAATCGAACCCAGTTCTCCCAGATTAGTCTGCACACTTAACTATGATAATATGCATTTTTATCATTTAGTGCCAACGCCTGCAAGGTGTACCATTAAAGCATACAATACAGAATTTAACAACAACAACAACAACAACAACAACAAAATCATTTATAGCACTTGAGACAGCTGATAAGTGTCACGGAGTTTATCTGCCCCTTAAAGGGCAAGTCTGTAGCTCGAGTCTGCAGAAGAAAGTATGTGACAAGGGAATTGACAATTTTTTTTTTAATGATACAGGATGGAGCTCCCAGTGGTTTAACAGCAGGAGCTTTTTGTGCACTAGATCATCCTGCCCCCTCTAATGCCCCCTTGCCACTTTTCTTCACCTGTGCTCCGTGGCATTATCAGAGACAGTGCAATATGGTGTCAGAGTAGAACCTAAGTGACCCAGCCTCTGGTTTCATCCTGAGACTATCCTATTGATAAGCCTAAAAATCTGTCCTAAAACCCCCTATTCTGTGACCGATTTCCCACGAGGCGCTGTTCCGGCGTCGTTCTTCCCTTTGCCCCGATTGCGTGCTTGAATTTCCCACTATTTGCCCTGTGCCGCATTTTGACCCACGGTTTCGCCCGAATTTCCCCACGGCTTCAGTGATCCTCAAAAAACAGGATCACTGAAGCCGCGGGGGAATTCGGGCGAAGCTGCGGGTCAAAATGCAGCGTGGGGCAAATAGTGGGAAATTCAAGCATGCAGTCAGGGCAAAGGGAAGAAAGATGCTGGAGCAGCGCCTTGTGGGAAATCAGTCTGTAAGTGTCTGTGTCTAGAAGAAGAAGAAGAAGAAGAAGAGAAGAGATTGGATTTATACCCTGCCCTCCACTCCCCAAGGGAGTCTCAGAGCGGCTTACAAACTTTCCCTTCCCCTCCCCACAACAGACACCCTGTGAGGTAGGTGGGGCTGAGAGAGCTCTTTCCCAAGCTGTCCTTGAGGGAACAGCTGGTACAGAGCTATGGCTTGCCCAAGGTCATCCAGCCAGGTACAAGTGGAGGAGTGGGGAATCAAACCCGGTTCTCCCAGATTAGAGTCCGCGCACTTAACCACTACACCAAACTGGCTCTCCAGTCTAACCACTATACCATGCTGAAAGCCAAAATGCCTCATTAGAGAGATTGATGCTATGCCAGAATCCGGAGCTTCAGCGCTGGAAATTGAGTCTGTAAGTGTGGCTTCAGGATAAGTCCAGTCTTGTTTATATTTATTTATTTATTTATTTATTTTATTCGATTTATACCCTGCCCTCCCTACCAAGGCAGGCTCAGGGCGGCTTACACAAAATGCATAAAGATACAATTAAAATCCATCCTAAAAATCCATCCTAAACAATCAAACCATAAACAAGTCAGTGATAAATGAGGATTTCCAAAAAGTCTGTCTAGCTGGAACATCCTTTGACTGCTTTGACTGCCTTTGGGATGATAAATATATCAGTCAGCAAGAACCTTGTGTTGATATTTTGTTTGGAAGCCAGACAGCCGAATCGAGAGAATTCACCTTTAAGAACAGCTTGGCAGAGAAATGGCGTGTTATCTCTAGTGTTAAGTGAATGCCTGTTGTTTCTCACCGGAAGTCCTTGCATACTTACTTGCTGAACGGTAGCCAGCAGCAATGCTCCCTCCAAGCTGTGGCGTCTTGTGAGCGAAAATTGTAGTTCTGTGAGCTACCGGCATTAATGTTGTGAGGAAGATATTTGGCTGCGGCATAAAATTAGTTTGCTCGGGAAACATCCTTCCTGAGCTACGACAAAAATATGTGAGCTGGAAGCTAAAAAACTGAGCTAGCTCACATTAACTCAGCTTAGAGAAAACACTGGGCTTTATTTATTTATTTATTTACTTACTTACTTACTTACTTATTTACTTACTTACATTTATATCCCACCTTGCCAGTTTTTCACCGGCTCAAGGCGGCTAACAACATCAGCAGATAAAACACATTTAAAATATAAAACACTTTAAAACCAGCACTACATTTCAATTACACAAGATGGCGACTTCAGATCACTCAGTTGGGCAAGGCAGCAGGGTGCAACCACCAGGGCCAGGGAGATGATGTCATCCACTTTCTCTCCGATGGCGGCTCCTATTTAAAAGCCTGGCGGAAGAGCTCCGTCTTGCAGGCCCTGTGGAACTGCAATAGATCCCGCAGGGCCCTGATGTCATCCGGGAGCTCGTTCCACCAGTAAGGAGCCGCCACCGAAAAAGCCCTGGCCCTGGTGCAAGACAACCGGGCCTCTTTTGGACCGGGGCAGGTCAGGCGATTTTGAGTGCCTGACCTCAGTAGCCTCTGGGGCCTATATGGGGAAAGGCGGTCCCTCAAGTAGGTGGGCCCCTGACCATAAAGGGCTTTAAAGGTTAATACCAGCACCTTGAACCTGATCCGGTATGCTATAGGCAGCCAGTGCAGCCACTGCAGCACAGGTCGGATGTGGTCCCGCATAGAAAGACCCATCAACAACCTGGCTGCAGCATTCTGCACCAGCTGCAGCCTCCGGATCTGGGACAAGGGCAGCCCCAAGTAGATAGCCAGGCTTGTGTGAGTCATGCAAGTCAGGAGGTTCCAAGCTGCCCAGTGGTTGCTGTCCTGAGACTATCCTATTGATAAGTCTATCCTAAAAATCTGTCCTAAAAAATCCCTGTTTCGTAAGTGTCTCGCAGTTTGTCTGGAAATCAGCATCCAACATGTTCACATCAATATATGTGCTTCTCAATGCAGCCCCATCTGTGGATACTTAAATCCAGACACTGGGGTCACGGAGAAATGAAACAGACAGAGATGCCTACAAATCTAAAAAAATGCCCTGAGTTTGCAGAAAAATCTGAAACCTACAAAAATTACATTGAGGGGGGTTAACCCCGCTCCAAATGATAAAAGGAGAGCATATAGCTTTAAGAAACACATGCTCTCAATGAACATTGCTTGGCAACCACAACAGTCGTGCCGGAGTTTGAGCCTTGATTTCTGTCAGTAAAAGGCAGGGGGGAGGGGGGAGGGCCCTTTTTAGTGTAGTGGTTAAGTGCGCGGACTCTACTCTGGGAAAACCGGGTTTGATTCCCCACTCCTCCACTTGCACCTGCTGGATGACCTTGGGCAAGCCATAGTTCTGTCAGAGCTGTTCTTGAAAGAGCAGTTCTTGAGAGAGCTCTCTCAGCCCCGCCTACTTCATAGGGTGTCTGTTGTGGGGAGGGGAAGGGAAAGGAGATTGTAAGCCGCTCTGAGTAAAGGGTGGGGTATAAATCCAATCTCCTCTGCTCTCCCTTCTTTTTTCTTTCTCTGCCTAACCTATCTCACAGGTGAAATACACGCACACATATGTATATGTGGGGGCGAGAGACGAACAGACAAAAAAGACATCCATGCTTATCAATGACTTTAGCAGTCATGTCGGTATCACTGCCTTCAACCTAATCCTCCAGCAGGCTGCAGTAACATGAATCACTGGTCTTCATGGTACCTTTGAGAGCCTTCCCTTTCTCCTTAATTCCCCTAACTGTTCCGGGAGCTTGAGTCATATGTCACCATTGGTATTAAATCCCCACCAAACCCATGTAAACCCAAGATTAGCCGGAATTATTTCACACTTGGCAAGCAGTCAGGAAAGAAAACATGGGCCCCTGGAGTCTTGTAGGGGAAGCACTGCGAACATGTCGCAGATAACTCTGCTTTTGTCGCTCACGGAACAACAAAGGTTGAAGGGAAGGGAAGCCAGGAGGGTTTCTTCCCTTTGCTGTGGGGTGGCAGAGGCGGGTAATAACCATGCGGTGTTCTGTCTTAAAGGTCAGCAGAGGCGGCAGGACTACATGGAACAGTTGATGCCGCCAATCTGAGAGGCAGTCATGCCCGGAGAAATGCTGATCACCACTGTGGGGTGAGGAAGTGATTTTTCTCCTGGCCAGTTTGGCTGGAGATCCCAGGAAAAAAACCCCTCCCCGCTTCTGGGCATGGAGCAGGGGTCACTGGGGGAGGGGAGGGAGAGGTAGTTATGGATTTCCTTCATTGTGCAGGGGGTTGGACTAGATGACCCCGGAGGTCCCTTCCAACTCTTTATGATTCTGTCATGATCCTGGGCCTACAATGGTGCGGCCTTAGGGTTGCCAAGTCCCTCAAGCTTACCGGCGGGGGGGAGTCCTCTGCCAGCCGGGAGCTTCATTGGTGCACGCGCAAAGCGCGCGCGCCGGCTGACGTCACCGGAAGTGACGTCAGCACATTGGGGGCGTTCCCAGGGCGATGCTCTGGCAATCGCCCCAAAACTCTATGGTATCATAGAGTTTTGGGGCGATTGCCAGAGCGTCACCCTGGCAACGCCCCCAATGTGCTGACGTCACTTCCGGGTGACGTCATTACGTGAGGGAAGTCGTCCACGCTGGACGACTTCAGGGGTGGGGTTTCCCCCGCCAGCCGAATGCTGGCCGGCAGATCGGGAACCCCTGTAGCGGGGAATCCCCTGCCCCCCGGGCTGACTTGGCAGCCCTATGTGGCCTACAGGCTCTAGGGAGGCCTGCATGGGACTAGTCATCAAGGCCTACATTTCCTAGTGATTGGGTAACAGGAGATTTTGGAGAGAAAACTACACCAGCTGGGGGAAAGGGGGCAGTGCCTGGGAAGAGAAGATAAAAGGCCTCGCCCAGAGTGGGCGGGGGGGGTTCTCTCTCAGGGAGCAGGGCTGGTGGGAGCTGCTGCAGACAGAGGGATCCCTCATCCAAAGAGGGGGTGAGTTAGACTGCCGACAGGCACCTAGGGAAGGCTGGGACTGCGCAGACAGACGTGTTAGGACGTATTATTTTACTGATCTACTTGCCGTGACTTTACTTGTTTTTCCTAAAGGTTCAGAAAGCAATGTCTGCGGTTCACAAATAGCACACCAGTTCCCAAATCGAGGCAGATTCTCCTCCAGCTCAGCTGGCAATCAGCTCACCTCAGCGGCAGCCATCTCCAGCTTCCCATCCCACTGTTTTCCTTTCTCCCCCAAAGTTATCTTACATTTGGAAAGAGGCCAGTCTTCAATGTTTATGGACCGAGTGGCCAGCGCTGGGTCAGGAAATGCCTGGAGATTTGGAGGAATGGAGCCTGGGGAGGGTGGGGTTTGGGGAAGGGAGGGACCTCAGCAGGGCGTGATGTCATAGAGTTCACCCTCCAAAGCAGCCATTTTCTCAGGAGGGACTGATCATGGCTGTCTGGAGATCAACTGTAAACTTGGGCGATCTCCAGGTGCCACCTAGAGGCTGGCAACCCTATTTATGGACGCTTTGATGGGAAACTTCCTATCCTCTGTTGGCTCTCCCTGCTGCCCATCAGCTGGGTGATGGGAGAGAAATTTTTAGGAGAATGGACAGGCATGGACGGCTTCAAGAAGGAATCAGATAAACATCTGGAGCAGAGATCCATCAGTGGCTATTATATAGAGGTATAGATAGGAACTCTCGGTCTAGGGCAAGTGATGCTCTGTATTCTTGGTGCTTGGGGGGGGGGGCAACAGTGGGAGGGCTTCTAGTATCTTGGCCCCACTGGTGGGCCTCCTGAAGGCACCTGGTGTTTTTGGCCACTGTGTGACACAGAATGTCCTGTACCTGTACCTGGATACTTAATTGCAGATGGTATGTTTTCACTTTAGGTTAGTTCCTTGATAATCAGTTACTTCAGATTACACAGTAAAAATCACTTTCTCTCCAAACTCAACCCTTATGCTGTTTTAGACAGCCAGTTTTTGCATGGCATTCTTAGGTACTCTCCACCTTCACAGAGAAATACCTCTGCTGTGCCTTAGTTGAATCTGGACATCCACTAGTCCAATAAGTTCTCCTGGGACACACTAAATCCCCTAAACCAGGCTCTTTCTCCAGCAGGGTATAATTTCTAAGAGAGAGGAATGTGTATTTCTGACTTAACCACTAGGAGCTTATTTTCCTTGTCAAGACTCCTGAGTTTTCACGTTTGGCTTTTCTCATTTGTTTCTCTTAATATGGGAATCTCTATAGATACCTAATTTGTGCCCACAAGATTTGTCAGTCCCCTGGTAGAGGTTGGGGACCCCTGAGGTAGACCACATTAAGAGCTAAGTTCATGGCATCTTACTGACCACCATTTTCTTTCTCGGTAGATCCCATCACCATCACCGGGATACCAAAGACTGAAGCCAAGGCCCAGATGCAGACATTGACAACTTTGGCCTTGTGTGGGGTACGGATGTCCAGTGCCTTGATGGGGTGGCAGATGGCGATGTATCGGTCCACACTCATCATCGTCAGGGTGAAAGTGCTGGTGAACATGTTGTAGTAGTCGATGGCAATGGCAATCTTGCAGAGAGCATTCCCAAATGGCCAGGACCCCAAGAAGGTGTCAGTCCCTTGGAAAGGCAGGGTCATCAGGCACAGAGTATCAGCCAAGGCCAAGTTGAAGATGTAAATGTTGGTAGCCGTCTTCATTTTGGTGAATCTAGAACAAAGAGGAGGCAAGAAAGGAGAGATGGATGAGATACCATACTCAGTCAGTTCTGGTTTTCAGTCGTTATCTAAAACAGGGATGTCAGGATCAACAGGAGAGGCACTTCCTTTGGTCTCTAAGGTGCTCAGCAGGGCTATTTTTGGGCAGGAACGCACAGGAACAGAGTTCCGGCTGGCTCCTGAGTTGGCCCCACCCAGCAGGAACTCATTAGCATAACAGGCCACACCCAACAGCAGAAACTCATTCGGATTGGCTACATTAGGGGTGTGTGGCCTAACTTGCAAATTAATTCCTGCTACCAAAAAAGCCCTGGGTTTTGATAACAGACAAGGTAAACAGAATAAGAAGCAAAAGGTGGGTGTTGCTGGATGACCACTCTTCTGATAACATGTGGGTGTGGCCTAATATGCTAATAAGCTGTGCTGTCAGTGGTGTGGCCTAATATGCTAATGAGTTTCTGCTGTTGGGTGTGGCCTATTATGCTAACGAGTTTCTGCTGGGCTTTTTCTACAAAAAAAGCCCTCGTGCTCAGCTTCAGCATGCATGGTTGAAGCAGCACCTAGACCATTCTATGAATCTTCTCAGCTGACATCACCAGTAAAGGCCTATAGAGCAGACATTTGTAATATTATATAGCTCTGGTCACCACAGAACAAAAGAGATATTACATTTTGTACATAAAAATAAATTCTCCCCCTCCGTGGCAACTGGCGAATAGCTGCAAAGTGTGACAGGCTTCAATGAAGAACTTCAATTGTGTCTACCAAGATGATTTTTAAAAAGATGTATATTAAAGTCTTTGAAATCTCAAAAAAAAAATTCTGTTCTCCTTTGGGAACTAATAAAGAATTTGAGTTTGCATCAAAATCTTACAGGAAGCATATAGGAACACACTATTTTAAAAACAAAAATGAGAATATTTGCACGCAGAATGTTCAATTGGTTTATTTGATATATATAGATATACTAGGAATAAGGCCCATTGTGGACATAAATACAACGGGCTCTAGAAAGATGCTATGGGAGAGTGCCAAGGCCTTGGGCACTCAGTGTCAATTTGCTGTGGCAACCTCAGCAGGGTATGACACAGAGTTCACCATTTTCTCCAGGGGAACTGATCTCTGTTACCTAAAGAGCAGTTGTAATTCTGAGTGCTGTCCAGCCCGCACCTGGAGATTGGCAACAGCGGTTCCCCAAGAGGGAATGGCTGGTTTGGAGAGCAGATCCCATGGCATTCTACCTGTCTGAGGCCCCCCCCCTCCTCAAATCTCACCCTCGCCAGGCTTTATCCCTCAAATCTCCAGGAATTCCCCACCTGGAGTTGGCAACCCTATCTCCTTCCCAGCCAAGCATCAACCTACCTTAATTTCTCCCTCACTCTTCAGCTTTCCATCTCCCCCCCCCTCACCTGCAGCCTCTACTGTGGTCTGAAGCCCTGACTGCCACATCATATCGGCTGTCATGGGGCGGGGCATCTCAGCAGGGTATAGGGACACAAGAGTCTACCATTTTCTCCAGGGGAACTGATCAATGCCATCTGGAAAGCAGTTGTAATTCTGAGTGATCTCCAGACCTCACCTGGAGACTGGCAACACTGGTTTCCCAAGAGGGAATAGCTGGTTTGGAGGGCAGAATCTATGGCATTCTACGTATCTGATGCCCCATCCCTCCTCAAACCTCACCCTCTCCAGGCTCCATCCCTCAGATCTCCAGGAATTCCCCACATGGAGTTGGCAACCCTATCTCCTTCCCAGCCAAGCATCAACCTACCTTGATTTCCTCCTCACTGTTTAGCTTTCCATCTCCCCCCCACCTGCAGCCTCTACCGTGCTCTGAACCCCTGACTGCCACGTCACCCTCTTTTCCTGCACTTTTTGGCTTTGGGGCAGCTGGGAACTGTGGGCCACCAGATGAAGAAGCCCCATTCAACCCAGTGAGTGATACTCCTGCAGGCCCCTCTCTGGAACTACAGCTCAATTGAACTTTGTGGGGGAACATTTTAAATAAACAACCACAGACAGCAGCCATCTTAGAAACACAGGTAGCTGCCATTTCGTTACACCTACCAAAAGCCACTGAGGGAACAGTTGGTCCCACACAGGAGACAAGCAGGAGAAGCGTCTTCATCAAGAGAGAAAGCTGTCTGCCAGAAATTCTGACGGCACAGTGGCTGAAGGAGTGGGCGGGGAAGAGGAGCAGACCCAGCACCTAGCTAATGGCATGCGAGTACTCACAGCCAGTGGACAGGGACAGCTTCTGAGTGACACATCAGGGAGCCTACTAATTTTGGAGCGTGTGGAATGTTCAGGAGAGTCCATGGTGGAAACAGAATTATATATAACCGGAGGATACTCCTGTATCTATCCTTTCCCCCCTTCTTTCCCCTTTCCCTTCTTCTGTGCATAAACTAATAAAATTCTTTAAAAAAAAAAATCATATCTCACATCTTAGGACAAAAAAAGAGGGGATAACAGGGTTCCAGGTTGGAAATGGGAGCGAACGAAATCCAGAATGAGAGCCAGCCTCTCCGCTCTCACAGCAGAACACAGAGAACAGGATGAGTCATGAAGCAAATCCGCAATCTCAACAGGTCAGCTGTATTTGGCTGGGGGAAAGGTACACTCCAGCGGTAACAAACATGTGCAGCATGTACAAGATCCCCACCCCCTCCAGTTAAAAGGATTTCAGGAAGCAGGACTGGAGAGATGTTTTGGCGCAGTGTAAAGTGGCTGGCAAATCCATTTTACGGTGACGTCTGTGTGGGTGTGCATTCAGCCGGCGCTCTGTTCGTTGCACTGGCTACCAATTGAGTACTGGATCGGTTTCAAGGTGCTGGTGTTGATCTTTAAAGCCTTCAGCGGCCGGGGACTGACATCTCTACAGGACTGCCTCTCCCCGTAAGTGCTCCAAAGAGCCTTGCGCTCAGTGGATAGCCATCTGCTAGTTGTCCCCGGCCCGAAAGATGCCCGCCTAGCCTCAACCAGGGCCTAGTGAAACATGCTTCCCATTGAGATCAGGGCCCTGTGAGACGCATTACAGTTTCGCAGGGCCTGCAAAACAGAGCTGCTCCGCCAGGCCTTTGGTTGAGGCGGTGGGCATCTACCAGCTGGCCTCCCTATTGCTGCTGCATGAGACCATTATGGCTCGGCGCTGGCCCACTCATTTTCTGGCTGGGGGAACTGAAACTGAATGTATTGCACTGCCCGCTTTAAATGTTTTGAATCGCTTTTATTGCATTTATTCAGTACTGTTATTTATTGCCTGATTGAATTATTTTAAGATTGTATTGACTGTTGAGAGCCGCCCTGAGCCCACTGGCAGGAAGGGTTGGACAGATAGATAGATAGATAGATAGATAGATAGATAGATAGAGAGAGAGAGAGAGAGACAGATAGATAGACAGAAAGACAGACAGACAGACAGACAGACAGACAGACAGACAAACAAATAAATATTTGCAAGAATCTGAGGGCCCGGGGCTCAGTGGTAGAGCTTGATACACAGAAGGTCCCAGGTTCAATCCCCAGCGTCTCCAGTTAAGAGGACCAGGCAGTAGGTGATGTGAAAGACCTCTGCCTGAGACCCTGGAGAGCTGCTGCCAGTCTGAGTAAATACTTTTTTTTGTAAAGAAATTTTTATTTTTCAAAAAAAAAAAAACATCGAAAATAATACATTTAACCTTATACAAATCCCTTTTTCCATATTAGATAACATTTTGTTCTATTTGTACGTTCTATTTTTATCTTGTTTTGGTGGTTTCCCACCACATCTGAAGCATAACACATTTTCCATTTTATTCAAAATAGTAATACTTATATCTATGTTTCGTTTCTGGTAACGGTTATATAGCTTTAAAATACTTATACTTATACACCAATTCTTATTTTCTATACTCTTATGTATTTCTAAATAAAAACAGTTTCATTGTCTAATTTTAACTAAAACATTCATATAATATATTTCTATTCCTTTATGCTATTATAACCATGTATAGATATAGTTTTTCATATCCCAATACTTTTCAACATATTCTTTCAAATCTTTCCAGTCTTCCAGAAAGGTCTCTGAGTAGAGATTATTCAATTTTCTAGTCCACTTATCCATTTCAGCCATATATAACAGTTTTTTCAACCATTCCCACACCTCTGGTATTTTTTCATTTTTCCAGTTTTGTGCATACACCATTCTTGCTGTTGTAATCATATACCATATTATTGTCCTTTTCTTTACATTTATCTCTTCTAGTTTAAGTCCTAGCAATAACATTTCAGGCAACTTCTTAAATGTACATTTCAAGATTTTTTCCATTTCTGCATGTATTTTTGACCAATAAGTCTTTGCTTTATCACAAGTCCACCACATATGATAAAAAGACCCTTCTTTCTTTTTACACTTCCAACATTTGTTAGACATATTTTGACCAATATTTGCAATTTTTTTTGGTGTCATATACCATCTATACATCATTTTAAAACAATTTTCTTTTAAGTTATAACACGTAGATATACTCATAGCATTTTTCCATAAAAATTCCCAAGATTCCATTTCAATGTCTTTGTTAAAGTTTATCGCCCATTTTACCATTTGTTCTTTTACCATTTCATCAGCATTAAACCATTTTAGCAAGACTTTATACATTTTAGAAATCATTTTTTTCCCACCTTCCTCCCAAACTTGTTCTATTTCATTATTTTTTTCCCTGAAACCGTGTTTTTTATCACTTCTATACAAGTCATATATTTGTCTATATCTTAACCAACCATAATCAAAATCAATCTGATGCTGCTCCTTCAGTTTGAAATCCTTGCCATGTCTTATTAATAAGTCTCTATACTTCAGCCAATCTTGTCCTTTATATCTTGATATTGGATGTAAGACTTCTGCGGGTACAATCCACATGGGTATCTCTTCTGAAAAAAAGTTTTTATATCTTGTCCACGTATCCATTAGTGTTCTTCTCAAATAATGATGTTTAAACATATTGTCCATTTTTGTTTTGCCATAATACAAATATGCATGCCACCCAAATCTACAATCATGACCTTCCAGGGACAATAACATTCTATCTTGTAACATAGTCCATGCCCCTACCCAGGTCAAACATATTGCATCATGGTATAACCTTAGATTTGGTAGTTGAAACCCTCCTCTTTCTTTGGCATCACACATTATTTTCATCTTAATTCTTGGTTTTTTCCCTCCCCACACAAATTTAGACAGCTCCTTCTGCCAACATTTGAATGTTTTTACATCTTTCACAATTGGAATAGTTTGAAACAAAAACATTAATCGTGGTAACACATTCATCTTGACCACCGCAATTCTACCCAGCAATGACAAATTCAATACATTCCACTTTTTAATATCCTGCATAATTTGCAACCATAATTTTTCATAATTATTTTTATAAAGATCAATATTTTTCATAGTTAGGTTTACACCCAGATATTTTGTCTTTTTCACCACCTCACATTCTGTAAGTTTTTGTAACTCGTTTTGTTTCTTATTTGACATATTTTTGCACATTACTTTCGATTTGTTTTTATTTACATAAAATCCTGCTAAGTCACCAAACTCTTTTACTCTCTGTAACAAATGTGGTAATGTGGATAAGGGGTCTTCCACTATAAACATCACATCATCTGCAAAGGCCCTATATTTGAAAGAAAAACCTTTAGATGTTAAGCCTTTAATATCTTTGTCTTCCTTCACATTTAACAGTAGAACTTCTAAAATCCAAATAAATAGCAGCGGCGAAAGCGGGCATCCTTGTCTTGTTCCTTTTTCAACTTTAAAATCGTCTGTCTTTTCAGTATTAATTATTATTGAGGATTTCTGTTCTTTATATATTGCTTTAATGAAGTTAAGCATATATTCGCCGATCCCAAGATGTTCTAAAACTTCAAACATAAAATCCCAGTTTAAATTATCAAACGCTTTCTCCGCATCTAAAAAGAAAAAGCCCACTTCCTTTTCAGGATGTTTGTCGTAATATTCTATAGCGTCCACTACTACTCTTAGATTGTCCCTTATTTGTCGATTAGGTAAGAACCCTGCTTGTTCTGTTTGTATAGTCTCTTTAAGGTGCTCTTTTAGTCTATCCGCTATAATCTTAGCAAAAATCTTATAATCATTATTCAGTAAAGAGATCGGTCTATAGTTCTTAACATTGGTCAAATCCTGATTTTCTTTCGGGATCAGTGAGATGGATGCATCTTTCCAGGTTTCTGGTACCTCTCCAGTAACTCTTATATTGTTCATCAATAGCAGTAACACCGGTGAAACTGACTCCTGTAACGTTTTGTAGAACTTCGCTGTAAATCCATCCGGTCCAGGTGCTTTACCTAATTTTGAGTCATTTATTGCATTTTTGATCTCTTGTAATGATACTGGATTATTAAATAGTTCTTTAATTTTCTCTGTTGGTTTTGGTAGCTTTAATGTTTGCAGGTATTCTTTAATCTTTCTTCTGTCTTTGTTTTCCTTCTTAAAAAGTTTTGCGTAGTATTTAAAAAATTCTCTTTTTATTCCTTTGTTATCTATTATCTCAATATTATCTCTTATCACTTTGGTGATAAATTTATTTTCACGTTTTTTCTTTAATTGCCATGCTAAGTATTTTCCGGGTTTATTTGCACCTTCAAATGCTTTTTGTTGAAGTTTTTTTAAGTTCCAGTACATCTCCTGGTTCAAAATGGCTTTTGCTTGGTCTTGTAGCATCCAAATTTCCTTTTGCAGTTTCTTTTTCCCTGGTTTCTTCTTCAGTTCTTCTTCCTTTGTTTTAATGGCTTGTAAAATATTTTCATATTGCTCTTTTTTCTTTTTATTATCTTTAGCATTTAACGATATCAATAGTCCTCTCATCACTGCTTTATATGCATCCCATACGGTTTGAATTTTAACTTCTTTCTGCATGTTTACTTGGAAGTATAGGTCTGTTTCTTCAAGTAATTTTTTAATTATTTCTTGATTATCTAATAAGTCCTCGTTTATTCTCCATCTCTTTTGTTTTTTAATCTGCCCAGCTGTCCATAAACACGGATTGTGATCTGAGATTATTCTGGGTAAAATTTCCACTTTTCTTGTCTTAAAGGTTAGGTTAGTAGTCATCCAAATCATGTCAATTCTTGAATGTGAGTCATGTCTGTTAGAGTAAAAGGTAAAGTCTTTTCCTTGTGGGTTAGCTTTCCTCCAAATATCTTCCAACTTTTCTTGTTTTATCAGTTCAAAAAAGTTTTTTGGAAGCTTCCCTAACGTCTCATCCTTTCTTTTAGAGCGCCTGTCTAGTTTATTATCTACAGTTCCGTTGAAATCTCCTAACATCATAATTTGATCATAATTTACATTGTCCAATTCCATTTGAAGTTCTTTAAAAAAAATTTCTTTAGCTCCATTCGGAGCATAAATGTTCACAATCAAAGTTTTCACTCCTTGCAGTAAAATTTCAATAGCTAAATATCTTCCATCTTTGTCTTTGAATATTACTTTGGGTTCCAAATCTTTTTTGACATATGTTACAACACCATTTTTTTTATTGCTTGCTAAAGAATAAAATTCTTCTCCCAATTTTTTCCTTATTAAATATTTATGGTCTTGGTTTTTAAGATGAGCTTCTTGCAAGCAAATTATATTACATTTTTGTTTTTCCAACCAGTGACCTACCATTCTACGTTTTTGGGGTGAATTTAGTCCATTTACATTCCATGTAAGTATTTTGTAATCCATTTTGATATATTCTTAAATATCTCCAAAATCGTCTTTATTCTCTCCCAGGAATGCATACATTTCTTCTGTGCTTTTAATCACCACTCTGGAGCTGCCATAATAAAAACTTAGTCCTTGAGGTATTTCCCAACGAAATCTGATTTTTTTCTCCTTCAGTTTATCCGTCAGACGCTTGAATTTTTTCCTTTCTTGCAGTATTGCTCTAGGCAATTCTTTCATTACTATGATTTTCTTTCCATCTATTACAAAGGGGTCAGTAAAGCACTTCCTGTAGATTTGTTCTTTTGTTCTTTTCATTGTAAATTGGACAACCACGTCTCTTGGTATGTTTTTGTCTCTTGCATATGTAGAATTAACTCTATAAACAAGATCCATGTGTTCTTTAACAACTTCTTCCTGTTCTTGTAAAAAATCTGCTATTGCTTCTTGCATTCTTGTAAAAATATCCTCATTCAATTTTTCCTCAATCCCTCGAAATCTCAAGTGGTTTTGCATATCTTTATAATGCATCATCTTTTCCATCCTCTCGTTCTCTCTCATTGTCTTATGGGTGTTTTCTTCCAGTTCTTTTACTTTAGTTTCTATATCTTGTGTTCTTGTGGATAATTTTTGAAATTCTGCTTTTAATTCCATGCAATTTTTATCTGCTTGAGCCGCTATATTATTCATTTTAACATTTACCTCTCCTATAGCGTCTAACATTTTCTTTTCCATTGCTTCCATAACAGCTAGTAGCTCTTTTTCTTTTTTTGCTGCCATTGTAGGAGAGGACCATGTGGCTGCTCTCGATCTTAGTCCTCGGTCCGTTTTGCCTCTTTAAAAAGGATCGATTTTATCTTGTCTTCCAAATCAAACACCAATTAGTGCATTCAAACAAGCTAATCTTGCCAAGTCAAATTATGTTGGTTTCAGCCTTCTACGTTATATAATCTTTGAGATATTGCAGTTTAAAAATTTTATAAATCCAAAATGGCGGCCGCGACTTCTCTATGGTTAATGTCAAAGGTTATAGTCTTTTTACCTTGCTTCTGGCTTGCCGTAGTTTCCTTTTGTCCCTTCCTTTTCTTTACTTGTCTGCTCTCTGCACGTCACTTCCTGTTATGGTCTTTCTGGTCCGGCAGTATTTAGAGTCCCCTTTCTGGTCCGGCAGTATTTAGAGTCCCCTTTCTGGTCCGGCAGTATTTAGAGTCCCCTTTACCTTCTTCCGGTTCTTCTCCTTTTTCCTTCTTGTCTGCTCTTCTAGCCGTCACTTCCTGATTCAGTCCTCACGTCTTAATCTCGCGATGCTTGGTTCCCTTCTCCCTCTTTGTCTCGCGATGCTTGGCTTCCCCTCCCAACTCCTTTTAACCGCAGGAATGTTAAACAACTTGTTTTTTTGGCTTTTTAAGTTCAAATTCGGTTTTTTAGCACTTCAAAACTGCTCTCATCCAATCAACATCAGTCTATTGCTTCACCCGATCTGTTTTTCATCTTTCAAAACGCGGCAATGGTAAGGCAAAAAACTTTTTTCCGTTACCTTTTGTTGTTACTTCGCTTCAGATGTGGTCCCAACGTTTAAACTTTGTCTTCTTTGTTAAGGAATCAGGGGAATTGGAGGTTTTATGCTGAATTTTTCAGCTCAGCTCGGCTCCTTAGAGATACTCGCAAGAATCCTCTTCGGCTGCAGTGCTCAAGGTGTCGGAAAAGTCTCCTCCGAGACTTTCCCTTCACCGAGGTTGCTCAAACCTGGATTATATTGCTTGCTGGTCCTCACACTACCTGTGTGAGGTTGCGTCGGGTGGATTAACCCACCCAAGCTGTCAGGAAGAGCCGCTGTCCGCCTTGCGCATTTGCAAAGCGTGTCAGACCTCCATTCTCCCAACTGGAAACCTCCGGGCTTTTTGCAGTCTGAGTAAATACTGACCTAGATGGACCAATGGTTCTGATACAGTATAAGGCAGTAGGGTTGCCAAGTCCCTCGAGCTTACCGGCGGGGGGGGGGAGTCCTCTGCTGGCCGGGAGCTTCATTCGCGCGCGCACCAGCTGACGTCACCCGGAAGTGACGTCAGCATGTTGGGGGCATTGCCAGGGCGACGCTCTGGCAACGCCCCCGACGTGATGGCATCACTTCCGGGTGACGTCATTACGTGAGGGAAAGTCGTCCAGGCTGGACGACTTCGGGGGTGGGGTTTCCCCCGCCGGCCGAACGCTGGCCGGCGGATCGGGAACCCCTGTAGCGGGGGATCCCCCGCCCCCCGGGCTGACTTGGCAGCCCTATAAGGCAGCTTCTCATGTTCGGGTGTGCCTGTGAGGCTTCTGATTAGATTCAATAAGCCAGGCTTTTGGTAAAAGCAAAAGCCCTTTAATTTTTAATGATCCTTCAGGTACACGATGTTTGTCAGTGATAACCAGCTACAGGCAGCTGGGATTCATATACAGTATTCAAAAGGCAGGGACAGGTGAAGAACCAATCAGAGCCAAGTAAAATAAGCGCGAAAAAACCTAAACCGTTATGTTCTCACAGGAAAAGGTGCAAAAGCACTACACCCCCCCCCCCCACGGCCCCTTTTGAACTTTACTTGCAATTTACAGGCCAGGCACCTGGCCTAAATCAGTTCAGGAGTCTTCAAGGTTACCAAAGCAAGATTAGCTGTCCCGAGACGCCAGGATGAGGGACGGGGGGAGGGGGCGCGGGGAAGATAGCCAGAGTGTTATATGATGTGGGAGTATACAACAAGCCACCCTCCCGCCGGAAGAAAGAGACATAGTATTCTTGACAGACAGTAAACTCAAGGCTAGCAGTAAATTAATGATTGAGACCCAGACAAGAGACAATTAATGGCAGAGAATCTGACAGTGCCTCACTTCTTTTTTTTAGCATTTTTTGTATTTCTTACATGCGCGTGTGTGTGTGTGTGCACTTGGAAGTCATGGTGACCTCTGGTGACTGACCTCCTATTGGGGGCCTGGAGGATATTCCGTGGTGGCTGAATAAAGCCTGCCCCCACCTCCTGACTGCTGGTATTCCAAGGAGATTTCCCATCCCAAGTGCTTTCCAGAGCCGACCCAATTTAGCTTCCGAGGTCGGATGAGGTCAGCCTTCCCTGGGCAGGTCAGGGCTGGGTGTGCCTTACTGCTTGAGCAAAACCTTGACTGACAGACTACCTAGCTGAACATCACCTGCTGAACTACCTGGCCCAGTTCATTGGCTGTCCCACACCTTGGCATTGTGTCAGGTGCTCAAGCATGACTTTTTTGCAAAACCCCCAAAGAAGGGAGTTTCAAAGCTGGGAAGAACTGCTAGGCGCTGCATGGATTATATTCAAAAAAGGCTTTTGTGGGCTTCCGGTCGGGGAAAATGGAGATTTGACGCACCCTGTAAATGCTCAGGGTGGATGGTGGTTCTTTCTGACAACTCAGGGCCTTTTAGCACCTGATGCAACCCTCCCCAGGCAGGGGAGTGTCCAGCAAAAAAGGCTTTTGTGGTAAGGTTTAACGGTCTCCCTTGCTCGAAAGCCAGTCAAATCTGACTCTAGGGGGCGGTGCTCATCTCCATTCCCAAGCTGAAGAACCAGCACTGTCTGAAGATGTTTCCGTGGTCATGTGGCCGGCGTGGCTAGACGCCGAAGTGCATGGAACAGTGTTACCTTCCCACCAAAGCGGTACCTACTTATCTACTTGCAATTTCTTGCTTTCGAACTGCTAGGTCGGCAGGAGCTGGGGCCCGAGACGGGAACTCACTCCGTCACACGGCGCTCGGGTCTCGAACTGCTGAACTACTGATCTTCCGGTCTGCATCTCAGTGTCTCAAAAAAGGCTTTTGGGGTACAACAGAGCTGACTATCACAGCACGGTCGCTGTTTTGTGGCCTTTGCGCAATGTATTTCTGCCCATCAGCAATGCAGAGAGGGGGAAGAGCGTGAGAATGAACAGAAGGAACAAAAGTTCCAGCAATCCAGATACTCACAATAAATAAATAAAATCGCGACGCTCAAGAGATAATTCTCCCAGATTTGCCGTGGCTCGCCAGCTGACAGAGATCGGTTCTCCTGGATAAAATGGCTGCTTTGGGAGGTGGGTTCTATGGCATTTTATCCTGTTGATGTCCCAGCAATCCAGGAAGTTTCCGACCCTGAGCCTGTCTTTACCGTGCTCAGCTCCCTGAAAGCTGTAGCCTTCGCAAGCTTAGCTAGAGAGCCAAACTATTCCTGCCGAGCTTTGCCTAGAGACAGCTTCACCTTCTTCCAGCAGTTAAAGCCGGAAGCACCGCAGAGCCTCTTTCGCACGCGGAGCTGCCTTATACTGAATCAGACCATCGGTCCATCAAAGTCAGCACTGCCTGCTCAGACTGGCAGCAGCTCTCCAGGGTCTCAGGAGGGGGTCTTTCTCATCACCTACTGCCCGGTCTTTTTTTTTTTTTAAGTGGAGATGCCGGGGACTGAACCTGGGACCTTCTCCATGCAAAACAGAGGGACTTCCACTGAGCTGCAACCCCTCCCCGTATTTTTAGGTAGCCTTGTCCGGACAAGTGTGAGCATGAAACGTCATCTTTATGACTTGTCCCTTGGTGAGTGTATCTCTGTCCCTTCCTTCATACCTGGACAGTGTCCCAAAAAGGATATTTAAAAAAAACCCTGCTCCATGGGAGGGGGAAGGGGACAGAGATAAGAAGGAGAATTAAGAACATCAGGAGAGCCCTGCTGGATCAGGCCAACGGTTTACCTACTCCAGCATCCTGTCTCACACAGTGGCCAACCTGTTCCTCTGGAGTTCCAGCAACAGGGCGTAGAGGCCGAGGCCTTCCCCTGATGTTGCTTTCCAGCACCGATATTCAGAGGTCAGCTGCCTCTGAATATGGAGGTTCCCTTTAGTCACCATGGCTAGTAGCCCATTCAGAGGGCCTGTCCTCCATGACCAGACAATCCTTCCGTTAATGAATTGCAAGAATACTTGCAAGAGACACGCTTAAAGCATTAAATAGGTAATACAGGCTACATTTAGGAAGACCCCTTTGCTGATCAAGAGTTACCTTAGGAAACTCAAGGTTAATAGTTCCCAGGACTGGATGGGTGACTGTTAGAATACTATGAAGTCTTTGTGGAAGAACTACTTCAGCTGCTATGAAAGATATGTTTACAAGAAAGTATTATTGCAGTTTCTCGGGATGAGGATAGGAGAATAAGACTTATATATAGGGTTGCTAGATCCACGTTGGGACACTCCTGGAGATTTTGGGGAGGGAGCCTGGGGAGGACAGGGACCTCAGTGGGGTACAGTGCCATAGGCCCCACCATCCAAAGCATCCATTATCTCCAGAGGAACTGATCTCTGTAGTCTTGAGATGAGCTGTCATTCTGTGGGATCCGCAGGTCCCAGTCTGACAACCCTATGGGATACATCCTTCCAAAGCAGCCATTTCTTCCAGGTGAACTGATCTCTGTTGCCTGGAGATCAGTTGTAAACCCAGGAGATCTCCAGCCACCACCTGGAAACTGGCAACCCTATCTCTGCCTGCTTGCACTGTCCCGGCTTCAGCTCAGGGTCATAGTGCTTGGGAAGGAGCTTTAACACCTTACACTAAATCAGACCCTTGATCCCGCAAGGTCAGAATTGTCTACTCAGTCTGGCAGCAGCCCTTTAGGGCAGGGGTGCCAAACATAAGACCTGGGGGCCGGAATCGGGGAAGGGGTTTTTTGGGTAGTTGTTCAGTTGCACAGTTGAGTCTGACTCTTCGTGACTCCATGACCCCGTGACGCACATCACACTCCTGTTTCCTGCCGTTGAAAAGGACTGGGTACGGAGATGCGCTGAGTGATAGCAGCTCATAGTTTACTAAGAGGTCGGAACAAGACTGGTCCGCTGGTCCGCTTTTTATCCCCGTCCTCGACCGCACCCGTGCACACTACCCAACACCCGCGATTCGCTATTTACAGTGTCCCTACACCCTATTCGCTTATCCCAGGATGCAGACTTGCACACTGGTCCCTTTTAGGATCCGCGGGATCTATCGTCTCGGGAAGCGAAGCTCGATGGCTTCGCCGGGCCATGTGTTCGGCCAACCGCGTGTGCGGTTCCTCGGCCAGAACGTAACAGCCGTCCTCCGGAGTTTGCTCAATTTCATGCTTGTTGCGTCAATAATACCGTCGAACCATCTCGTCCTTTGCCATTACGGCTGCCTGAACACAAACGGCACGGTATTCCACACCATTTGGAGCACTGGGCCGTCAGCACACACGCCAGAAGAGCACACTTGGAAAACAGAGACTCCTTTCTCCCCACTAGGGTCGCCAACCACCAGGTGGGGCCCTGGAAATCTCCCCCCATTACAAATGATCTCCAGACAACAGAGGTTAGTTCCACTGGAGCTGCTTTGGAGGGTGGACTCTGTGGCATTGTACCCCACTGAGGTCCCTGTCCTCCATAGGCTCCATCCCCATATCTCCAGGAGTTTCCCAACCTGGATCGAACAACTCTACCCCCATCCCCCACCAGTGGCCAGGGGGGACCTGGCAACCAGTGTTCCCTCTAAGCTGAGTTAGTGTGAGCCAGCTCACAGTTTTTTAGCCTCTGGCTCACACACATTTTTGTCTTCGCTCAGGATGGATGGCTCCAGAGCAAACTGAGGTCCTTTCCACACTAGACCAGAAATCCTGGTTCAACCCTGTCCCCGAACTTACATTCTACACCACACGCAAGTTCACCTCTGTAATTATCTCGGCATATTTTTCCACATGACATTGAGGTCACCCCGGTTTCGCCCCACACTTGTCCCAGGATAAACGGCTGCTGTTATAACCAGGGATAAACGCAAGGTATTGTGTCGCGAGTTGAACTCTGATAAAACCAGGGATGAGATCCAAGTCTGGAAAGGATCTAATTGATGCAGTAGCCAAATCGCTTGCTCATTTTCATGCCAGTAGCTCACAAAGTATAATTTTTGCTCACAAGGTTCCACAGCTTAGAGGGAGCATTGTTGGGAACCATGAACCACATTGTAAGTTATCCTTGGAATGGCATGATAGATATCTGCCTACTGTTTTGGCAACTAACTGAAAAATATAAGAACTCACAAATGAACACACACCAAGCTGCCCGGTACTGAATCAGCCCCTTGATCCATCAAGGTCTGTATTGTCTACTCAGACTGGCAGCAGCTGTTTGGGGTCTCGGGCAGAGGTCTTTCCCATCACCTACTGCCTGGAATGAAGAAAGCAGATGGGAAGAAAGTTGATTCCTTCCAGATGTGGCATTAGGGGAGAGTTTTACAGATACCTTGGTGCGAGAGTCCTACAGAGTCAGTCAACAACAAGTGTCCTTAAACAGGAATGCTTTATTGAGAAAGGTCTGCTGCGGTCATCTGCACTTCTTGTGTCAGTAATGGCGGGCAATAGAGAAACCAGGATAGTTATACAGAATTCAAAGAGGGGCCTAGTAGGGCACTGTAACCAGTCATTAAATCAGAAAAAAGGTGCTTAAAATACTGGCTTTCAGTTCCCAGAGAACAAGCGGGAAGACTTATAGGCAGACAGAAGAAAAGATACATGAGCCGGCCCCAGCAGTCTCCCAAGGTCAGAGGAGTAGGGAGAGCGATAAGCATGCCATGAGAAATATAACATAACATTCCACAGTGCTGACGTCATGGGGTCACGCATCCCACCTCCCGGGCAGGGGATGGCAGGATTAGCTGACACTTGGACCATCAAAAAGTCAAACAAACAAGTTCTAGATCAAATTAAGCCTGAACTCTCCCTGGAAGCTAAAATGACTCAACTATGGCTGTTAAACTTTGGTCAGATTAAGAGAAGACGAGAGTCACTGGAAAAGACAGACGCTCCGAAAAGCTGAAGGCAGCAGGAAAAGAGGAAGAAACAACCTGAGATAGATGGACTCCATCAAGGAAGCCTTCAGTTTGCAAGACCTCAGCACAGCTGTTAATGGCAGGATATTTTATAGGTCATTAATTTATAGAGTCACCATAAGTTGAAAGCCACTTGATGGAATTTAACACACACGTGCACTGCCTGGTCCTTTCAACTAGAGCCAGTTTGGTGTAGTGGTTAAGTACGCAGACTCTAAATCTGGGAGAACCGGGTTTGAGTCCCCATGCCTCCGCTTGCAGCTGCTGGATGACCTTGGGCAAGCTATAGTTCTGCCAGAGCTGTTCTCTCAAGAGCAGTTTCTGTCAGAGCTCTCTCAGCCCCACCTACCTCACAGGCTGTCTGTCGTGGGGAGGGGAAGGGAAAGGAGATTGTAAGCCTCTCTAAGACTGAGTAAAGAGGGGGGTATAAATCCAATCTCCTCTTTCTTCTCCTTTTCCTCCTCCTCGAGTTGTCAGGGACTGAACCTGGGGCCTTTTACACACAAAGGCCGAGGACAGACTAGCAAAATGAAGCACCATGGAAGCAGGGCAAAAGGACCCGGGCCAAATTGTCCCGGGGCTTGCCATTTCCACTGGGCAGACTGAAGTGGGAGCATTCCGGGGAGGAGGTGGAATGGAGCGTTCACACTGTGGGGCGGCTCCTGGCAGCGCACGGCTTTGGTCTGTTTTGCCAAGGTGCGCATGGGCACATGAGCGCACAGGCACATGGGCACAGCAGCCAGATCAGCAGGTTCACATTACCGGCGCCGCTTAATGCACGGCTTATCTGCATCCACACTGCCAGGAAGCGGGATGAATGCGTACCCAGACGGCTTGACGCCGGTTTCACCAGGTATCTGTTTAACGCAGGATGAAAGTGTTTCAGGACCAAGTGAGTACTGCGCGGCAACGCCGGGCAGCTGCAGCTGTCTGTACGGGCTCTCTTCATCTGCTTGAAAAGCGGACCTGTATCGGGCCAAAATGCCAGTCTGTCCTCAGCCAAAGGCTGTGCTCCGCACACATAAAGTTCTCTTATACCAGCGTGGATCATATATAGTTGGGCATTGTTGATGGTCTTCCTTTGGTGGGTGTTATTTGTGGAATTCTCTGTAAAATTCCACCAGGGCCCCGCAGGGCCTCACGCAGTTCCGCAGGGCCCGTAACGCAGAGACGTTCCGCCAGGCTTTTAGTTGAGGACGGTGGTGGTTGACACAGAGCGGAGAGAGCTCTTCCGAGGACTGCCCTTGAGAACAGCTCTGAGAGAACTTGTGACTGATCCCAAGTCGCACCAGCAGCTGCATGCGGAGTGGGGAATCAGACCCGGTTCGCCCAGATTAGAGTCTGCACACGTAACCACTACACCAAACTGGCTCTCCTACAAACTCCTGCTGGTTCCCAGGAAAGTAAGAGCAATTTTTGACGGCCATCTCTTGGCACCGACTCCTTTCACATAATTGATATGCAAATTGCGTCGATCACCTGCACTGAAATATGCCAATTAGCGTCAGCTCGACTACTGCGGCAGTAGCCCGTGTTGCATGGGTTTGATCTATCTAGACAAACTGGGGGTGGGGGTGGGTTTGCTTTCACATAAAACAAGCAGGGTTTGCAGGAGCCGATGCAGGATTTGAGTGTTTTATCATCAGCCGCCATCGTGCCCTTGAAAGCATTTATAAGCCGATCTTCGAGGCGTCCGAGTGCTGAACTGTTTGACCATCTCTCATTACTGTGCTCAGGGTTATTAGATCCGGTCTCTGTTGAATGCTGGGCGGAGCAGGCGCATTTCCCCTCCTGATGGAGAGGGAGGAGCCAGGGCTATAGGGCAGCCGTCTGACATTTCCTCTGTATGAAAAGGAGGGTAATTCTTCAAGACATAAGTAAGGATTCCAATGTGTGTTATCCCTCCCCCCCCCATTTATTTAAAATGCCAATTTTTTTCTTCCTTTTGCAAACTTAGCTGACAGCATCGCTTTATTATAAAGCAGGGGTGGCCAACCTGTGGCTCGGGAGCCACATGCGGCTCTTTCACACATATTGTGCGGCTCCTGGCAGGGCGGCTGGGGAAGCAAAGGGGAGGCATGCTTTTTCTCTCTTTCTCCCTTCCTTCCTTCCTTCCCTCCTCCCTCCCATCTATTTGCTTTCCTAGTTTCTCTCTCTCTCTTTCTTTCCACTTCTTTAATTCTTTCTTTCCATCTCTCTCTTTTTCTCTCTCTCTCTCTCAATATCATTAGCAAACAAGTAATATCATTATCAATAACTGGTTTTTCCTCGTTTGTTTTTATTTTTGGCAGTCCCATTTAATGTTAATAAAAAGCAAATTTGCATATTTTTAAAAATAAAAACGTGTGTGTGATATTTGTTCCTGTCTTGCGGCTCTCAGACATCTCTATGTGGCTCTTACGTTTATTCTATGTGGCTCTTACGTTAAGCAAGGTTGGCCACCCCTGTTATAAAGGGACGACGGAATAGGGAGCGAACCGTCCACCTTTTCTCCCCCAACTGGGAAAAACACACTCCCAAGCTGTTTTTGCTTGCTGCTGGGGAAATAATATGCGTGCTTGCGAGTTTTTCCATTCTAGATCAAATCAAGCCTGAACTCTCGATAGAAGCTAAAATGGCTCAGTGGAGGCTATCGCGCCTTGGTCACGTCATGAGAAGGCAAGAGTCGATGGAAAAGACGGTTACGCTGGGGAAAGCCAAAGGCAGCAGGAAGAGGAGGAGGAGGAAGAAGAAGAAGAGATGGATTTATACTCTGCCCTTCACTTGGAGTCTCAGAGCAGCTTACTCATAGGCGTCAACTACGGGGGGGCTCGAGCCTCCCCCAAAATTTCCCGGGGAGGACTGAGCCCCCCCTGGAAAATGGAGCACCCGCCACCGCCTCTCTCTCTCTTTCTTTCCCCCCCCCCCCTGGCCTGGCTGCCTCGTCCCTCCCTCCCTCCCTCCCTCCGTCTGTCCAGGGGCCAGCTAAGCAAATGCCCAGCTGGGCCCTGGACAAATGGAGGGAGGGATGGAAGCAGGAGTGACCGGGGCGGGGGGGGGGGTGGAGAGAGGCAGCAGCGGCGGGGACATGGCAGCGGGGCAGCGGGGCAGCGGTGGAGAGAGGCAGCGGCGGTGGGGACAGGCAAGAGCCCCTGTGCACACAAGAGCCCCCGCCACCGCCGCCCCCTCTCTCTCCCCCCCCCCCCGGCCTGGCTGCCTCCATCCCTCCCCCTGTCTGTCCAGGGGCCAGCTAAGCAAATGCCCAGCTGACCCCTGGACGGATGGAGGGAGGGATGGAAGCAGGAGTGGCCAGGCAGGGGGGGAAGAGGCAGTGGCGGCAGGGACAAGGTCCCAGCGTGCACACGCACACAAAAGAGCCCCCACCCCCCCTGGGAATTTAAAAACTCAACGCCCCTGAGCTTACGATCTCCTTTCCCTCCCCATCCCCACAACAGACACCCTGGGAGGTAGGTGGGGCTGAGAGAGCTCTTTCAAGGACTGCTCTTGAGAGAACATCTTTGAAGGAATTTATGACTGACCCAACGTCACCCCAGCAGCTGCATGTGGAGGAATGGGGAATTAAACCATGTTCTCCCAGGCTGGAGTCCGTGCTCCTAGCCTCTACACCACTACTACCCTAAACCTGGTACTCCCAGATTAGAGTCTGTGCTCCTAACTACTACACCAAACTGGTTCTCAAGAGGAGATGGATTGATTCCATCAAGGAAGCCACGGCCCTCCATCTGTAAGACCTGAGCAAGGCTATTCATAAGAGGACATTTTAGGGGACGTTTATTCATAAGTTGGGTGAGACTTGATGGCACCCAACACGCACAAGATTTCATTCGTAAGTTGGATGAGACCTGATGGCACCCAACACGCACAAGATGTCATTCGTAAGTTGGATGAGACCTGATGGCACCCAACACGCACAAGATGTCATTCGTAAGTTGGATGAGACCTGATGGCACCCAACACGCACAAGATGTCATTCGTAAGTTGGATGAGACCTGATGGCACCCAACACGCACAAGATGTCATTCGTAAGTTGGATGAGACCTGATGGCACCCAACACGCACAAGATGTCATTCGTAAGTTGGATGAGACCTGATGGCACCCAAC